>APFE030004692.1:25531-37190 GCA_000404065.3 Pinus taeda
TTAAATGTGATTAAATAATTATAATAAGGCCTTGGTACTATAGCTTTGATTTTATTGTAGAGTTGAAAACGACAAATGGAGATTTGTTGTATGTGGTTAAATTACGTGCTCCGATCTGCCACCCAATCATCACTCCGCCATATCAATGGCTGATAGTGCTTTTCGGCTCCCCTTGCCATCCTACCTTTATTGACAGGGTGTGGGGTGGGGGAGGGGGTCCGAAAAGCGGTTTTCCTCCTCATCGGGTCCGCTGCCACATTCCCTCGTACCTTATTGTTATAATCATGGTTTTAATCTAGTTGTAATTTTAATCTCCCATATAATTAAAGGGTTTTACTTGTAACACCACTTTTCAATTTGAGGATTAAATTGAATATTTGGTTAAACAATACCAATTGCTTTTTTAAGTAACAAATAAATCTTCTATATTATAAAAATACTGGTTTCTAGGCTAGGCCCCTCACAAAATTTATAATGTTCTTCAAAAACACTATATTTAAGAGTCCAATATGTCTACGACTCTTTTTGGCAACTATTCGAAACATATGCCTACTATAAACTGTAAAAAAGACTCTTAGAATCAGTTCATAATTGGAGTACATAAAAAAATCTCAAAACATGACAATTTAACTAACATTGGATGGCCTCACCTCTGGAGATTTTGTTCGATGCTCAGGGTCATTATCTTCATTCTTCTATTCCCAATCTAGTGTCCTTTTGAACCATTTTTTCTTTGGCTCCTCGCAACATTTAGTTTCTATGAAAATATCATGTTCTCGATTGCCTAGCTTTTCCTACAACTCAGTCAACCTTATATCCATAACAAAGAGTACCATAATGCTCTTTCCTCCTTGGCGAGCCCGCTGTTATGTGTCCCTCTCACCTTATTTCGCACCCCCCTCACTTACCATATACCACTCCTAACCCTCTCCGAAAGTGGTTTTCATTGCTACTACCATAATTCGCACTCTCGTTACATCACCCTCCACCTCCACTCCCCTACTGCCACGTATCTCCTCCCATCTGATCCCGCTCCCGCTTACCGTTCCATTCCCACACCTTACTTCCGCATTCACACAAAAAATATTTCTTCCAACCATGTGCCTCCACATCATCTCTCACCTCCATGTCACCTCCCACCTCCACGTCATATGTATGTTTTATGGTCAGCTAAAACTGTGTTTTTCTTGTACAACATAATAATTTAAAACATGATTTAAAAACAACTGAGAATGAATTTCCAAACAATGAAAGAGGGTTTTGTTTATAACATCCTCTTGTACGAAAACCTCTCTCGGTTTTCTAACATCTACTATGGTTTGGGAGATTCGGATGAAACTTTGCAGGCATATTTTCTTGAATTTTCCTGTTTTTAGCCAGTGTTTTCAAATGCGGTTTCCAAGAAGGTGGAAATGAATTTTCAAAAACTGAAAGATATTTTGTTGATAACATCATCATTTACAAAAACCTCTCTTAGTTTTGTAACAACTATTATGGTTTGGGATATACAAAGGGATCAATGGTCCCTATTTTTGAGAATTTCGGGAGGAAAAAGCTCAAAGACAGTTAGTGACTTGGAGGCCACCTCATCAAATCATAGTTGCTATCAAATTCGAATTGCTCTTCTTTGCCACCAACAATCCACAAAGATAGTTCCAAGCATATTCATTAGTTTTAAATGTCCTATATTTCAGTTTTGTTTATGTAATACAGTTTGAGATATTTGTAACAAATCTCGATATTTTTTCAAGGTAGTGCAGAATTTGTATAAATACTTCGTAAAAATAAGTAATAGAGGTTGGGATTTGTAATGAGAAATACTACCATTCATTGTAAAGTTGTTCACTGAGTTCAAGTGACCTTTTGCAATAATACAAGACAAGTTGTTTTAGGATTCCTGTGTCATATCTATTTGGTGAAGTGCATCTATTGTTCATTGTTTATTTTCTCTGTCTATCATGCTTATGTATTGTCTATTATTAATTGTTAAACAAAAAGTATAAGTACATAATTTGTTTCTTAGCACTTTGTACTTGGTGTTGACAATTCTAAATGTTTTCCTCTTATATCAAGTTAAAGAATTCTTAACTGCTCTTTAGCTTCGATTGAATCTATTTACCTTCTTCCACTTCATTTCATTTAAATTTAAAAGATCCAATAATATGCATATCTTGCCCTGTTTCACTTAAGCTTGATACTTCTGCAAATTGATCACCCCAGGCTCTTCTAAATCCATTTCCCAATGGCCTTTCCTTATTGTTCCAACCAAACCAATTCAAAAACCAAACTCTGAGACCAATAACTTGCCTAAAATCTTAATCAAAACATAATTAAATTTGACAGAAAGAGCCCTCTCTGAAGCTAGTAGGGCTAGATATCAGCTTCCAAAGTGGTTGGTAGTTACCTCTGTGATCTTCTTTTTCAACCTCAGAAATTACAAAGTGATAACACAGTGGACGAGATTGATTTGAAATTTTATTTGTAATGGTATTTATTGTTAAAATCATGGTTTTAATCTAGTTGTTATTTTAATCTCCCATATAATTAAAGGGGTTTACTTGTAACACCACTTTTCAATTTAAGGATTGATTTGAATATTTGGTTAAACAATACCAATTGCTTTTTAAGGAACAAATAAATCTTCTATATTATAAAAAGACTGGTTTCTAGGCTTAGCCCCTCACAAAATTTATAATGTTCTTCAAAAACACTATATTTAAGAGTCCAATATGTCTACGACTCTTTTTACCAACTATTTGAAACATATGCCTACTACAAACTCTAAAAAAGACTCTTAGAATCAGTTCATAATTGGGGTACATAACAAAATCTCAAAACATGACAATTTAACTAACATTGGATGGCCTCACCTCTGGAGATTTTGTTGGATGCTCATGGTCATTGTCTTCATTCTTCTATTCCCAATCTAGTGTCCTTTTGACCCATTTTTTCTCTATCTCCTTGCAACATTTAGTCTCTGTGAAAATATCATGTTCTCCATTGCCCAGCTTTTCCTCCAACTCAATTAGTCTTATATCCATAACAAACAATTCAATAATGCTCTTTCCTCCTCGTCTAGCCCGCTGCTACGTGTCCCTCTTACCTTATTTTGCAACCCCCCTCACTTACCATATACCACTCCTAACCCTCTCCGAAAGTGCTTTTCGTCACTCCTACCATAATCCGCACTCTCGTTACGTCACCCTCCACCTCCACTCCCCTATTGCCACGTATCTCCTCCCACCTAATCCCACTCCCGCTTACTATTCCATTCCCATGCCTTCCTTCCGCATTCACACATCAACTATTTCTCCCAACCATGTCTCTCCACATCATCACGCACCTCCATGTCACCTCCCACCTCCATGTCATATGTATGTTTCATGGTCAGCTAAAATTGTGGTTTTTCCTATACAACACAATAATTTAAAACATGATTTAAAAATAACTGAGAATGCATTTCCAAAAACTGAAAGAGGGTTTTCTTTATAACATCCTCTTGCACGAAAACCTCTCTCGGTTTTCTAACATCTATTATCGTTTGGGAGATTTGGATGAATCTTTGCAGGCATATTTTCTTGAATTTTCCTGTTTTTAGCCAGTGTTTTCAAATGCGGTTTCCGAGAATGTGGAAATGAATTTTCAAAAACTGAAAGATATTTTGCTGATAGCATCATCATTTACAAAAACCTCTCTCGGTTTTGTAACAACTATTATGGTTTGGGATATAGAAAGGGATTGATGGACCATATTTTTTAGAATTTTCGAAGGAAAAAGCTCAAAGACAGTTAGCGACTTGGAGGCCACCTCATCAAATAAGAGTTGCTATCAAAAGTGGTTTTCTCCTCGTCGTGCCTGCTGCTACGTGCCCCTCTTACCTTGTTTCACATCTCCCCCCCCCCCACCCCCCCCCCCCCCCCCCCTCACTTACCATATACTACTCCTAACCCTCTCCGAAAGTGGTTTTCGCCATTCCTGCCATAATTCGCACTCTCGATTATGTCACCCTCCACCTCCACTCCCCTACTGCCACGTTTCTCCTTCTGCCTAGTCTTGCTCTCACTTACCATTCCATTCCCATGCCTTCCTTCCGCATTCACATGTCAACTATTTCTGCCAACCATGTGCCTCCACATCATCCTCCACTTCCATGTCACCTCCCGCCTCCACGTCATATGCATGCTTCATGGTCAGTTAAAACTGTGTTTTTTCCTGTACAACACAGTAATTTAAAATAAACTGAGAATGAATTTCCAAAAACTGAAAGAGGGTTTTGTTTATAAAATCCTCTTATACGAAAACCTCTCTCTGTTTTCTAACATCTCTTATGGTTTGGGAGATTCAGATGAAGCTTTGCAGGCATATTTTCTTGAATTTTCCTATTTGTAGCCAATGTTTTCAAATGTGGTTTGCGAGAAGGTGGAAATGAATTTTCAAAAACTGAAAGATATTTTGTTGATAACATCATTATTTACAAAAACCTCTCTTAGTTTTCTAACAACTATTATGGTTTGGGATATAGAAAGGGATCACTAGACCCTATTTTTCAGAATTTTGCGCTGAAAAAGCTCAAAGATAGTTAGTGACTTGGAGGTCACCTCATCAAATAAGAGTTGCTATCAAATTCGAATTTCTCTTCTTGTCCACAAGCAATCCACAAAGATAGTTCCAAGCAGATTCATTAGTTTTGAATGTCCTACATTTCAGTTCTATTTGTGTAACACAGTTTGAGATATTTCTAGCAAATCTTGACATTTTTTCAAGATATTTTAGTCTAGAATTTGTATAAATACTTCATAAAAATAAGTAACAGAGGTTGGGATTTGTAATGAGAAAGACTAACATTCATTGTAAAGTTCTTCACTGAGTTCAAATGACCTTTTGCAATAATACAAGGCAAGTTGTTTCAAGATTCCTGTGTCATATCTATTTGGTGAAGTGCATCTATTGTTCTTTGTTTATTTTCCCTATCTATCATGTTTATGTATTGTCTATTATTAATTTTTAAACAGATAGTATAAGTACATAATTTGTTTCTTAGCACTCTATACTCGGTGTTGACAATTCAAAATGTTTTCCTCTGATATCAAGTTAAAGAATTCTTAACTGCTCTTTAGCTTCAATTGAATCTATTTCTCTTCTTCCACTTCATTTCATTTAAATTGAAAAGATCCAATAATATGCCTATCTTGCACTATTTCACTTAAGCTTGATAAATCTGCAAATTGATCACCCCAATCTCTTCTAAATCCATTGCCCAATGACCTTCCCTTGTTATTCCAACCAAACCAATTAAAAAACCTAACTCTACCAATAACTAGCCTAAAATCTTAATCAAAACATAGTTAAATTTGACAGAAAGAGCCCTCTCTGAAGCTAGTAGGGCTAGATCTCAGCTTCCAAAGTGGTTGGTAGTTACCTATGTGATCTTCATTTTCAACCTCAGAAATTATAGAGTGATAACACAGTGGACGAGATTGATTTAAAATTCTAATTGTAATGGTATTTATTGTTATAATCATGGTTTTAATCTAGTTGTAATTTTAATCTCCCATATAATTAAAGGGTTTTACTTGTAACACCACTTTTTAGTTTGAGGATTGATTTGAATATTTGGTTAAACAATACCAATTGCTTTTTTAAGGAGCAAATAAATCTTCTATATTATAAAAAGATTGGTTTCTAGGCTAGGCCCTTCACAAAATTTACAATGTTCTTCAAAAACACTATATTTAAGAGTCCAATATGTCTACGACTCTTTTTACCAACTATTCGAAACATATGCCTACTATAAACTCTAAAAAAGACTCTTAGAATCATTTCATGATTGGAGTACATAACAAAATCTCAAAACATGACAATTTAACTAACATTGGATGGCCTCACCTTTGGAGACTTTGTTGGATGCTCATGGTCATTGTCTTCATTCTTCTATCCCCAATCTAGTGTCCTTTTGACCCATTTTTTCTCTCACTCCTTGCAACATTTAGTCTTTATGAAAATACATGTTCTCGATTGCCTAGCTTTTCCTCCAACTCAGTTAGTCTTATATCCATAACAAACTGTACAATAATGCTCTTTCCTCCTCGGCGGGCCCGCTGCTATGTGTCCCTCTTACCTTATTTTGCACCCCCCTCACTTACCATATACCACTTCTAACCCTCTTTGAAAGTGGTTTTCGTCGCTCCTGCCATAATCGACACTCTCGTTACGTAACACCTCCACTCCCCCACTGCCACGTATCTCCCCCCACCTGATCTCGCTCCCACTTACCGTTCCATTCCCACGCCTTACTTCCGCATTCACAACAACTATTTCTGCCAACCATGTGCCTCCACATCATCTCTCACCTCCATGTCACCTCCTGCCTCCACGTCATATGTATGTTTCATGGTCAACGAAAACCGTGTTTTTTCCTGTACAACACAATAATTTAAAACATGATTTAAAAACAACTGGGAATGAATTTCCAAAAACTGAAAGAGGGTTTTGTTTATAACATCCTATTGTACGAAAACCTCTCCCGGTGTTATAACATCTATTATGGTTTGGGAGATTTGGAAGAAGCTTTGCAAGCATATTTTCTTGAATTTTCCTGTTTTTAGCTAGTGTTTTCAAATGCGGTTTCCAAGAAGGTGGAAATGAATTTTCAAAATATGAAAGATATTTTGTTGATAACATCATCATTTACAAAAACCTCTCTCATTTTTGTAACAACTATTATGGTTTGGCATATACAAAGGGATCAATGGACCCTGTTTTTGAGGATTTCGAGAGGAAAAAGCTCAAAGACAGTTAGTGACTTGGAGGCCACCTCATCAAATAAGAGTTGCTATCAAATTCGAATTGCTCTTATTTGCCACCAACAATCCATAAATATAGTTCCAAGCTTATTCATTAGTTTTGAATGTCCTATATTTTAGTTCTATTAGTATAGAATCTGTATAAATACTTCATATAAATATAGTTCCAAGCTTATTCATTAGTTTTGAATGTCCTATATTTTAGTTCTATTAGTTTAGAATCTGTATAAATACTTCATAAAAATAAGTAATAGAGATTGGGATTTGTAATGAGAAAGACTACCATTCTTTGTAAAGTTCTTCACTGAGTTCAAGTGACCTTTTTCAGTAATACAAGACAAGTTGTTTTAGGATTCCTGTGTCATATCTATTCAGTGAAGTGCATCTATTGTTCTTTGTTTATTTTCTCTATATATCATGCTTATGTATTGCCTATTATTAATTGTTAAACATAAAGTATAAGTACATAATTTGTTTCTTAGCACTTTGTACTTGGTGTTGACAATTCTAAATGTTTTCCTCTTATATCAAGTTAAAGAATTCTTAACTGGTCTTTAGCTTCGATTGAATCTATTTACCTTCTTCCACTTCATTTCATTTAAATTTAAAAGATCTAATAATATGCATATCTTGCCCTGTTTCACTTAAGCTTGATACCTCTGCAAATTGATCACCCCAGGCTCTTCTGAATCCATTTCCCAATGGCCTTCCCTTGTTGTTCCAACCAAACCAATTCAAAAACCAAACTCTAAGACCAATAACTAGCCTAAAATCTTAATCAAAACATAGTTAAATTTGACAAAAAGAGACCTCTTTGAAGCTAGTAGGGCTAGATCTCAGCTTCCAAAGTGGTTGGTAGTTACCTCTGTGATCTTCTTTTTCAACCTCAAAAATTACAGAGTGATAACATAGAGGACGAGATTGATTTAAAAATTTAATTGTAATGGTATTTATTGTTAAAATCATGGTTTTAATCTAGTTGTAATTTTAATCTCGCATATAATTAAAGGGTTTTACTTGTAACACCACTTTTCAATTTGAGGATTGATTTGAATATTTGGTTAAACAATACCAACTGCTTTTTTAAGGAACAAATAAATCTTCTATATTATAAAAACACTGGTTTCTGAGCTAGGCCCCTCACAAAATTTATAATGTTCTTCAAAAACACTATATTTAAGTGTCCAATATGTCTACGACTCTTCTTACCAACTATTTGAAACATATGCCTACTATAAACTCTAAAAAAGACTCTTAGAATCAGTTCATAATTGGGGTACATAACAAAATCTCAAAACATGACAATTTAACTAACATTGGATGGCCTCACCTCTGGAGATTTTGTTGGATGCTCATGGTCATTGTCTTCATTCTTCTATTCCCAATCTAGTGTCCTTTTGACCCATTTTTTTCTCTGTCTCCTTGCAACATTTAGTCTTTGTGAAAATATCATGTTCTCCATTTCCTAGCTTTTCCTCCAACTCAGTTAGTCTTATATCCATAACAAACAGTTCAATAATGCTCTTTCCTCCTCGTCGGGCCCGCTGCTACGTGTCGCTCTTACCTTATTTCACACTCCCCCTCACTTACGATATACCACTCCTAACCCTCTCCGAAAGTGCTTTTCGTCACTCCTGCCATAATCCGTACTCCCGTTACGTCACCCTCGACCTCCACTCCCCTACTGCCACGTATCTCCTCCCACCTGATCTCGTTCCCGCTTACCGCTCCATTCCCACGCCTTCCTTCCGCATTCACACATAAACTATTTCTACCAACCATGTGCCTCCACATCATCTCCCACCTCGATGTCACCTCCCGCCTCCACGTCATATGTATGTTTCATGGTCAGCTAAAATTGTGTTTCTTCCTCTACAACACGATAATTTAAAACATGATTTCAAAACAACTGAGAATGAATTTCCAAAAACTAAAAGAGGGTTTTATTTATAACATCCTCTTGTACGAAAACCTCTCTCAGTTTTCTAACATCTATTATGGTTTGGGAGATTCGGATGAATTTTTGCAGACATATTTTCCTGAATTTTCCTGTTTTTACTCAGTGTTTTCAAATGCGGTTTCTGAGAATGTGGAAATGAATTTTCAAAAAATGAAAGATATTTTGTTTATAACATGATAATTTACAAAAACCTCTCTCAGTTTTCTAATAACTATTATGGTTTGGGATATACAAAGGGATCAATGGACCATTTTTTTAGAATTTTTGAAGGAAAAAACTCAAAGACAGTTAGTGACTTGGAGGCCACCTCATCAAATAAGAGTTGCTATCATATTCGAATTGCTCCTTTGTCACCAACAATCCACAAAGATAGTTCCAAGAAGATTCATTAGTTTTGAAAATCCTATATTTCAATTCTATTTGTTTAACACAGTTTAAGATATTTGTAACAAATCTCGATATTTTTTCAAGATATTTTAGTATAGAATATGTATAAATACTTCATAAAAATAAGTAATAGAGGTTGGGATTTGTAATGAGAATGATACCATTCATTGTAAAGTCCTTCATTGAGTTCAAGTGATCTTTTGCAGTGATACAAGACAAGTTGTTTCAGGATTCCTGTGTCACATCTATTTGGTGAAGTGCATCTATTGTTCTTTGTTTATTTTCTCTGCCTATCATGCTTATGTATTGTCTATTATTAATTGTTAAACATAAAGTATAAGTACATAATTTGTTTCTTAGCACATTGTACTCGATGCTAACAATTCTAAATGTTTTCCTCTGATATCAAGTTAAAGAATTCTTAATTGCTCTTTAGCTTCAACTGAATCTATTTCTCTTCTTCCACTTCATTTCATTTAAATTTAAAATATCCAATAATGTGCCTATCTTGTGTTGTTTCACTTAAGCTTGATACTTTTGTAAATTGATCACCCCAAGCTCTTTTGAATCCATTGCCCAATGGCCTTCTCTTGTTGTTCCAACCAAACCAATTCAAAAACCAAACTCTGAGACCACTAACTAGCCTAAAATCTTAATCAAAACATAGTTAAATTTGACAGAAAGAGCCCTCTCTGAAGCTAATAAGGCTAGATCTCAGCTTTCAAAGTGGTTGGTAGTTACCTCTGTGATCTTCTTTTTCAACCTCAGAAATTACAGAGTGATAACATAGTGGACGAGACTGTTTTAAAATTTTAATTGTAATGGTATTTATTGTTAAAATCATGGTTTTAATCTAGTTATAATTTTAATCTCCCATATAATTAAAGGGTTTTACTTGTAACACCACTTTTCAATTTGAGGATTGATTTGAATATTTGGTTAAACAATACCAATTGCTTTTTTAAGGAACAAATAAATCTTCTATATTATAAAAATATTGGTTTCCAGGCTAGGCCCCTCACAAAATTTAAAATTTACTTCAAAAACACTACCAATATGTCTACGATTCTTTTTACCAACTATTCGAAACATATGCCTACTGTAAACTCTAAAAAAGACTCTTAGAATCAGTTCATAATTGGAGTACATAACAAAATCTCAAAACATGACAATTTAACTAACATTGGTTGCCCTCACTTCTTGAGATTTTGTTGGATGCTCAAGGTCATTGTCTTCATTATTCTGTTCCCAATCTATTGTCCTTTTGACCCATTTTTTCTCTGGCTCCTCACAACATTTAGTCTTTGTGAAAATATCATGTTCTCCATTGCCTAGCTTTTCCTCCAACTCAGTTAGTCTTATATCCATAACAAACAATTCAATAATGCTCTTTCCTCCTCGATGTGCCCGTTGCAACATGTCCCTCTTACCTTATTTTGCACCCCCCTCACTTACCATATACCGCTCCTAACCCTCTCTGAAAGTGGTTTTCATCTCTCCTACCATAATCCACACTCCCGTTACGTCACCCTCCACCTCCACTCCCCTACTGCCACGTATCTCCTCCCACCTGATCCCGCTCTCACTTACCATTCCATTCCCACGCCTTCCTTCCGCATTCACACATTGTTAATTTTATGGTATGTTCTATGCTTAGAAAATATTACTTATCTTTCTTATTATTATCCACAGATTAGCAATCACATGTGCATAAGTAAAGTGCAGATAAAACATTAAATGATCAACAGAAAACAAGCTAAGACAAGAGACACAAGATGTGGCGGCTAGCCAGGGACAAACCCCACAATGTGTTGGGAAACCCTTTGATAAATCTTCTTTTATCTTCAATAATTCAGCAAAGAGAAATAGTACATAAATCTGATTTACATCAACAACAGGAAATCCTAGATTACTGGCATCAGCATCAGCGGCATCAGCGGCATTAGTATCATCGGCATCAACCAACATCATCATCATCGGCATCATCGGCATCATCGACATCACCGACATCATCAACATCATCAGCTTCAGAGGCATCATCGGCTTCATCGGCTTCACCAACATCATCGGCTTCACTTGCATCATCGGCTTCACCGACATCACCGGCTTCACCGGCATCACCGGCCTCACCGGCATCACCGGCATCATCAACTTCATCGGCATCATTGGCTTCACCAGCATCATCGGCTTTACCGACATCATCAGCTTCACTGGCATCATCGGCTTCACCTACATCATCGGCTTCACCGGCATCACTGGCATGACCTTAGGATCTCTCCTCCTACTAAAACCCAAAGACAAGTAGAGAGAGGAAGAGATCCAAGTGTGTATAGAAATGACTTGAAGTCCTCCTCTTACCTTATTTTGCACCCCCCTCACTTACCATATACCGCTCCTAACCCTCTCTGAAAGTGGTTTTCATCTCTCCTACCATAATCCACACTCCCGTTACGTCACCCTCCACCTCCACTCCCCTACTGCCACGTATCTCCTCCCACCTGATCCCGCT
>APFE030004692.1:40142-52269 GCA_000404065.3 Pinus taeda
AATCACAAATTAGATCTTTCCTCGGGGCTTTGACAAGGTGTATCGACCTGTACATCATCTTAATGCGATGGAGCCTCCTTGCTCATCGACTTACCATATCCCAGATGATGTCTATCTGCTGGAGCAATCGACGAATAAGGGATTCCTCAATAATCGAATCCCACCTCTCGTTGTTACAGAGAATCATAGTGGTATGTGTTCAAACAGCTCATTAAAGAGCTTCCCCAACTAGACAGCTTTTCATACGAGATCATACTCGTAGATATGTATCCGGTCTCAGTGGTGCTTATGACAACAGATTTGTGCTTCCTTCTCATCCATGATATCGAAGGAGAATCCAAGGAGAACCAGCACTGAGAAGTGCTCTAGTGATCCTCCACAATGCCTGCCTAGTCAGCATTCGAATAATCATGCAATTTTCATATTTCCCACAATGTATCTCAGTCCATGATAGATTGTGCCCTGAACATATCTCAGAGGATTCTTGGCACCAATCTAGTGAGGCTCAACCAAATATGAGCTCACCATGCTAACTGCAAAACATATGCCCGGACGGAAGTTCAACAAGAACATCAACGTGATTGAGTTAATCAAATTCGGAGGCATTTCCCAAATCTGGTCCGACATCACTACCATATAACTTCTGAAAGTTGATATCCTTGAGGTAGTCACAGGCTTGCAGTTTATCATTCCACATTCAGAATCCAACTCCCTCTTACTTATGAAAATGAGAGGGTCTGCACCTGTCAAAAATAGGTCATCCTTATGAGGTGCCAGTATGATAGGTCTATCATCCACAACCTTTGGGTAATGGTTTGGATCGGTTTCACTCCTAGTGAATCTCAGCTTCATCAAACAGCTATCAATCCTCTCATACTATGGTCGGGGTGTTTTGCTTCAAGCCATAGAGGGATTTCTTCCACCTATATGCATGAGATTCCTGTTCATGAATCTCAAACTCCACGGTTTGTCCCAAACCTGTGGACTTGCTACATGAGGGGAATGGTCCCCTTGTAAGATTTTTCCTTTAGTACATCTCAGACATGTACCTTCATGCTCTTTTGAATTCAGGCATCCCTGTCACCATCTGACTCATAGAGCTCCCGTGCTGTGTCAATGGACATGGTCCTTAGTGGACTTCCTGCAACCTAATACAACCCTGAACTCAAAAACATCTTTGAAAAAATATATTTTCAAACACGTACCTTTCCATCGATGAGTGCCACCTTATAACCTTTGATTTCCATTGTTGAAATCGACACCAGGTTATTCTTGCGATCAGGTACATAAAATAGATTCTGTAAATGAATCGAGTTACCTTCATTCACTTGAGGGGTAACATTCCCTACACCCTTAGATTTGAACTTCCCAATGAAGTGATCTTTAAGTAGGCCATCAGAAACTTCTGCTGCACCATTCTAATAATATTCTTTGCTTCCACTTCACCCTCGGTGAATTTGAACCCATTGATCCTTTTGTTTTGTCCCAACTGTTGTCGATGATTGCTCTTTCACTCTTGTTTGGGCATTGTCTCCACCTCAGCTTTGATTCCATGTTAATTTTATGGTATGTTCTATGCTTGGAGCAGTTTACTTATCTTTCTTATTATTATCCACAGATTAGCAATCACATGTGCATAAGTAAAGTGCAAATAGAACATTAAACGATCAATAGAAAACAAGCCAAGACAAGAGACACAAGATGTGGCGGCTAGCCAGGGACAAACCCCACAATGTGTGGGGAAACCCTTTGATAAAATCTTCTTTTATCTTTAATAATTCAGTAGAGAGAAATAGTACATAAATCTTATTTACATCAGCAGCAACAAACCCTAGATCAGTAGCATCAGCATCATCGGCATTAGCGGCATTAGTACCATCGGCATTAGCGGCATTAGTACCATCAGCATCAGCTAGCATCATCATCATCGGCATCACCGGCATCATCAGCATCATCGGCTTCACCGGCATCATCGGCTTCACTGGCATCATCGACTTCACCGGCTTCATCGACTTCACCGGCTTCATCGGCTTCATTGGCTTCATCGGCTTCACCGGCTTCATTGGCTTCATCGGCTTCACCGGCTTCACCAGCATCACCAGCTTCACTGATATCACCGACATCACTGACTTCACCGGCATCATCGGCTTCACCAGCTTCAACGTCATCATCGGCTTCACTGGCATCATGGGCTTCACCGGCATCATCGACTTTATCGACATCATCGACTTTACCGGCATCATCGACTTCACCGGCATCATCGGCTTCACCGGCATGACCTTAGGATCTCTCCTCCTACTAAAACCCAAAGACAAGTAGAGAGAGGAAGAGATCCAAGTGTGTATAAAAATGACTTGAAGTCCTCTTCTATTTATACTAAAATGTAGAGGTTGAATAGACATGACGTTTGGGCTTCTGAGCCTACATGAGTTGTAGGTCGGCTTGATAATAATTCCATAGTCAAAATAAATTCATATCTCCATAAATAATTATTGGAATCGGGTGATCTTTAGATCAATCCTACACCTCTCGACGAGAGGAATCTAATAAAAATATTATCAGCCATGAATAAGATGACCCACATGAAGTTTGGCCCTAGTTGCCAATTTTAACACACATCAACTATTTCTTCCAACCATGTGCCTCCACATCATCGCCCACCTCAATGTCACCTCCCGCCTCCACGTCATATGTATGTTTCATGGTCAGCTAAAACTGTGTTTTTTCCTGTACAACACAATAATTTAAAACATGATTTAAAAACAATTGAGAATGAATTCAAAAAATTGAAAGAGGGTTTTGTTTATAACATCCTCTTGTACGAAAACCTCTCTCGGTTTTCTAACATCTATTATGGTTTGGGAGATTCAGATGAATCTTTGTAGACATATTTTCTTGAATTTTCCTGTTTTTAGCCAGTGTTTTCAAATGCGGTTTCCGAGAACGTGGAAATGAATTTTCAAAAACTAAAAGATATTTTGTTGATAACATCATCATTCACAAAAACCTCTCTCAGTTTTGTAACAATTATTATGGTTTGGGATATATAAAGGGATCAATGGACCCTATTTTTTAGAATTTCGGGAGGAAAATGCTCAAAGACAGTTAGTGACTTGGAGGCTACCTCATCAAATAAGAGTTGCTATCAAATTTGAATTGCTCTTCTTTGCCACCAACAATCCACAAATATAGTTCCAAGCAAATTCATTACTTTTGAATGTCCTATATTTCAGTTCTATTTGTGTAACACAGTTTGAGATATTTGTAACAAATCTCGATATTTTTTCAAGATATTTTAGTATAGAATCTGTATAAATACTTCATAAAAATAAGTAATAGAGGTTGGGATTTGTAATGAGAAAGACTACCATTCATTGTAAAGTTCTTCACTGAGTTCAAGTGACCTTTTGCAGTAATACAAGACAAGTTGTTTCAGGATTCCTGTGTCATATCTATTTGGTGAAGTGCATCTACTGTTCTTTGTTTATTTTCTTTGTCTATCATGCTTATGTATTGTCTATTATTAATTGTTAAACTGAAAGTATAAGTACATAATTTGCTTCTTAGCACTCTGTACTCGATGTTGACAGCTCTAAATGTTTTCCTCTTATGTCAAGTTAAAGAATTCTTAACTGCTCTCTAGCTTCAATTGAATCTATTTATCTTCTTCCACTTCATTTCATTTAAATTTAAAAGATCCAATAATATGCCTATCTTGCCCTGTTTCACTTAAGCTTGATACTTCTGCAAATTGATCACCCCAAGCTCTTCTGAATCCATTTCCCAATGGCCTTCCCTTGTTGTTCCAACCAAACCAATTCAAAAACCAAACTCTAAGACCAATAACTAGCCTAAAATCTTAATAAAAACATAGTTAAATTTGACAGAAAGAGCCCTCTCTGAAGCTAGTAGGGCTAGATCTCAACTTCCAAAGTGGTTGGTAGTTACCTTTGTGATCTTCTTTTTCAACCTCAGAAATTACAGAGTGATAACATAGTGGACGAGATTGATTTAAAAATTTAATTGTAATGGTATTTATTGTTAAAATCATGGTTTTAATCTAGTTGTAATTTTAATCTCGCATATAATTAAAGCGTTTTACTTGTAACACCACTTTTCAATTTAAGGATTGATTTGAATATTTGGTTAAACAATACCAATTGCTTTTTTTAAGGAACAAATAAATATTCTATATTATAAAATGACTAGTTTCCGAGCTTGGCGCCTCACAAAATTTATAATGTTCTTCGAAAACACTATATTTAAGAGTCCAATATATAGATAGTCTATGTCTACGACTCTTTTTACCAACTATTCAAAACATATGCCTACTATAAACTCTAAAAAAGACTCTTAGAATCAATTCATAATTGGAGTACATAATAAAATCTCAGAAGATAACAATTTAACTAACATTGGATGGCCTCACCTATGGAGATTTTGCTGGATGCTCAGGGTCATTGTCTTCATTCTTCTATTCCCAATCTAGTGTCCATTTGACCCATTTTTTCTTTGGCTCCTCGCAACATTTAGTCTTTGTGAAAATATAATGTTCTCCATTGCCAGCTTTTCCTCCAACTCAATTAGTCTTATATCCACAACAAACAATTCAATAATGCTCTTTAGCTTCGTTTTTTCAATCTTCCCTTCCAACAAAACATATCTTGTTTCCAATAATTGTATATTTGTTCATGTCCCCTCTTCTTCCAGGTTGATCCTCCTTATCATTGCTTACAATAATCCTTCAATAATTGTTGACAATCGATTCAAGAGCGTGTTCAACTTCTCATGCGTTTGATTGTGGAAATTTGCATCATTCCCAACCATTGATGTTCCTTAACACAACATAACACTTCATAATATTGTATTGTTTAAAATTCTATCCAACCCCTTGTTAAGCTCTATCCACCGAGAATTATTCTGATTCCTCTGGAAAGAAACTCCAAAGATTATAAAGCTACCTCCTCCACTAAAGCTCCATTGCATTGTACGTGAGTGCAAATATGCCATATCCATGTAACCAACACTATGAATTTCCTGAATTGAATGCTAAGGATGGAAAACAACGAAGGGGTTGAGGGAAGTTAATACCCTTCTCGATTGAAAATACCTATTAATTTCTTGCTTCCACCAAGATCCAACTGTTGATAATTGAGCTTGTGTCCACCTGTTCACACTTAACACTGCATGGGTATGTCATTTGTTGTTGCCCATATGACTATAATAATCCACCTTTATGCCATACATATAGAGTTCATTAATGTGTCACATATCTATTCTCGAGGATGCTAGAGGTATTACCATCCTTGACTTGCCCGATGTCACATATCGCTGGGAATTCCTCAATTTGCTCCTGAAACAAATTTTCTACTAGAGATGGTTAGAAATTTATTTTGTGAAGAATTAGTGTTGTTCCATATTGTTCATGGGATTGGGAGATAAAATGATGAACTTGGGTCCTTTTCCACAATCCCTTGAGCCAGTATTATTCCTTCATTGGCCATTATATCGGCCTTTGCATTGAGGTTTCTTTACATGTGATAGAATTTAATATGTTCAAATTGTTGGGTTTGCAAAATAATCCTTTGTAGGGTGGGGGAAAGATAGGAATTATAATTTTCCATGGCTTGTCGAACTTATCAAATCACAAGCATTGAGTCACCAAACACCATAATCTTAGATATTCTACTTGTTATTGCCCATTATTATCCTTGCCACAATGCCAAATATTCATCTTAGTGATTGGTCGAAATACCCAATCCCCAGGCAAATTTAATCTCTTTTTGTTCAACGAAGTGATAATTACCCCTGTTGCTCTTGCCACCCCTATAACAATACCAATTGTTAAGATTATAATTTTAAACAATTTTAGTCTTTGGTTTCAAAATAAGAAAAGATGCTAATGCTAACACCAATTTTTGATTTAAGATTTTTGTTAGCAACATTACATGTCATGGTTGTAAAAGGTTGTAATTTTAACCTTTATAAAAAGAAAGGAGTGTTAATGGTGGCATAAATTTTCAAGATCGAGGTAAAACCAACCACTAACTGTGACTACTAAAAAATTTGAACTCTAGAGGGTTCTTGTTAGGTTGGTAACAATATTCTTATCTTTATGAGAATTATCGATCAACTAGCTACAAATGAAGAATGTTCCATCTAACCATAAACTCTTTGCCACATATAAAATATATGTAATAGAGGCCACACCTAAGCCAAGTTTTATAATCTATACAAATGGAAACTTATGACTTGATTTTAGTTTCTCTTATTTAACCCAATTTTTATAATTCACATGTAAATAGATCTACATTATAACCATTCTAATGAATTAGACCCTCATCCCTTCTTAGCCTACACAACACTAAGAACAAGATCCCCTCTTCTACTAAACAATTTCCTATGCTATCCCCCTTCCCTATAATACTCTAACACATGCATGCTAGAGAATATCTATTGCCAAAGTCCAAGAAATTTTATATGTAAATTAAATTCCCCTATATCTTAGCTATCACCCCATATCTCGCTAATGGTTTTCAAAAATTTATATGGCAACAATATCTCATAAATTCTTAACCATAATATCATAGTAGTTTAAGCTCCAAGAAGAAAAGCTCCAATGAATAATGAACAGGAATTCCTTTGTGTAATGAAAAGCATAGGGTATATTTGCATAGAAAGAGAATACCACCTGTTTTGATGGGAAGCTCCTTGTGTATAAAAAACATACGTTGTATTTGCCTATAAATGAAATATTGTGTGTTTTGATGGGAAGTTAACATGTATCATTACTTTTTGAGGAACCAATCCTATGATTTATGGCTATTTTAATAAAATATAAGCAATTCTTAAGGAACTTAAGATAAATGAATGAGCATCAAAATAGTAATAATATTTCCCTTTTCCAAGCACCCTTCCTTCCCTTCTTAAAGCCATAAGCCCTTTGTTTTTTCTCCCTTCTTCGTTTGTAATCATCATGTATTTTTAATTATATATTAATGTACATTTTATAGTCATTTCATCATTACATATACATTTATATTGTAGGTGTTAACACTGACGTATTATACGAATATGTTTGTTGCTCAACATATCCCTTTCCTTCAATACAGAAGTAAAAAAAAATCCTTCACTAATAGTACCCCATAACAACTATTTTACATGATTTCCTAAAAATAAGTTCATTACTAAGTCAAATACGCCTATAATATGTGCATTTTGGAATTGTTTTTATGACAAAATACTTCTCTATACAAAATTTTATCTAACATTAATTAAGAGATATGACCCACATCAACAATTTTTTTTTTATGCATATTCTTGTGCCAATAAGAATACACGTAATAAAATTGTTCTTCTTACTAACATAACTGTGATACGAAAATGTTTAATCACCCTTCTCGCTCCATCTATTTTAAAATTAAAAAATATATCATTAAATATTCCTTCGATATTAACTATTAATTAACCCAACACTAAACAATGTTATATTAAGAACCATTAATTAAATTAATCTCTTTAACCAGAATTACTATTCTATAAGTATAATATGCATATTGCTCTTTAGTACTTGCCCCTTATGCAAAATGTAATTGATATATATATATATATATATAATAATTTTAAATTAATATAAGATTAAAAACTAATATAAAAATTTAACATAATGAGTTGTTTTTTGTGAGCTTGGTAGGACTACATCTTCACCATGTCCAATATATCACTGCGATCAGGGTAGGGAATTGAACTAGTAACTTCACATCAAGGAGTGCCTTAACATAGCATGTCTATCCAAGACCCCTTGGGAATTGAACTAGTAACTTCACATCTATCCAAGACCCCTTGGACAACATGATAAGAGTTTAATAAATTCATAAAGTCTTTTAAAAATTTCAAAACTAATGGAAAGTACCAAAAAAATAAATAATGTTATCAAATAAAATATTTTGATTTTGAAATGAGTTATGATTTTTGAGCAAGTGGTATTGATAAGCCATCACAATGATCCATGGTATTCGTAACAAAACTTATTTACAAATTAATAATATAATGTTAAAACGAGAATAAATATACTATTATTAAAAATCTTGTTATATTGGAAATATTTAGCTTTAATTTAAAAAATATTATAAAATTAATTAAAAAAATATTTTAATTTTAAAATAAATTATAATTATTAAATATACGATATTATAATTCATAATATTATTACAAACCTAAATTATTTTAACACTTAAATAAACACTTTTTTAAATCTTTTATTTTTTAATATAATTTTTATAACTCACAATTCAATAAAACCATATTAAAATATTCACATTTGAAAAAATTATACAGTGCCTTCGGAATATTGTAAAAAATTTCAATAAATTTATTGAATATTTAAACATTGGGATCTATATAAGCGGAGTCGGATGTCCATACCTCTTGTGAAAACTACCTAACTGAACTTTACTCTTCACTGTTCGTTTTCAAAGAGTACAGCGATTGTTGGTGGAACAGAAGCGCGGTGATTTCCCGGAAAAGGATCAAGGAGAGGAGGGTGCCGTATTTTTGCCTCCACAGGTATTCCTTTCTTTTCATCTTCTGCGGCATATAATTTGGCTAGCGTGCGCTTGCAGAATGCAATGAATATATGTTAACCCTAACTAGTATAGATTATGTGTAGTAACCACAGTGACAGTCAAGCTGCAACACATAGAACCATGGCTAGCAGAGAAACATGGGTATTATTTCTCCCTAACAAGATGTTTAGTTTTTTCTTGTTTTGTTGCTTCCCGTTTTTCTATCTTGATTCTTTACCTCCTTAGTTTGGTCACTATTCATTTTGCTGGTTTTTTTGAATAGTTTGCGGATGGGTTTCAGTTTATGTTAGTTTAATATTATGTGCCTTCTGGACAGTAGGTCAACCAGTGATTGTCCTTGCAGAAACTATAAATGTCAACGATGTTGAAACTGCTATTGCGCAGAAAGGAGTTTTCCTTCCAACAGCTTTTATTTATTGAATTCCTACAGTTTTTTCTCTCATCCTTTGTGGGTATTACAACCCAGAAGTCTACCAGGGAATTGCAAAGATTGGGGTTCGATTTCTATTCCTGGAAAAGTTTCTGTCCCTTTACTATCCCTATGCGGAAATTGCCGCAAGGAACTGAACTACTTGACATAATTAAATGGATGTCACAGAACAACATAATTATGTACCTGAACATATCTTATAGCAGCATTAATAGAATTCCAGAAGCATGCATGGAGGGCCATCAGTTTACCCATATCATTCCATGGGAGTAAAACAGATCAAAAGAGCGAGATTCTTGACAAAGAAAACAATTTCAGAAAGAAGAATAGATCTTTACTCAACCGGAAACTGATGTACAGGGAAACATTACAAAAATTATATGTCACCTGCGCCTTGATAGTTACATTTGGCTTTTGATGCTCTGTTTTTATGTGTGTCTTGGTTGCGTCTTTTTTATGAAGAGTAAGTCATTGCTATGAAGATCAGCTTTAGTAGTTTGGAGGTATAATGGAATGCTGTCCCAATATAGAATCTGTACCCATTGTCACCTGTGTCCAGTTTCCTAACCTCCGTGTTAAAGATTAAAGGGTAAAATCAACGCTTTCTACTGATTAGACACATTTTTAATGTTTTTCCAGGGTTTTGTTATCCAATCCATGACGGTTCTTGGTTCTTGGAGCTATATACTTATGTTTTATCGCCTGCTTCCATAAACTGTCTTTTGTCTATAGGTCCCATGGGCTTTTTGTTGCTAGTGATTTTCCAAATAGATGAATGTGTGCAATCTCCCATATCTTTTCGATTGGCTATATCTAACCATTTAGCTACGTGAATCCCTTTGTGTATCATGTCTCCCTTTTGACAACAAATTGATGTTGAAAATGGTAACTAGCTTCAGTCTTCATATTGTCTATGTACCATGACTTGATGTAATCAAAGTACTTGTCAAAAGAAAAGGGGAAAAATTGTATTTTTGCAAAAAAAAATTTATTTATTCAAGAATGGGTAGCCCATCAATTATTTTGTCTTAGGTTTAGCACCCATTGTGTGCTCTAGGGTTTTGACAATGTCAAAGTCAAGGTCATGATGTGAAGTCCCTTGGAGGGCTCTTGAATCAATGTAAAATAAATTATTTTTGTATGCAAATTTAGAATGATCTAGAAACCTAAATTGCACTGAAATGGATATGAGGTTTGAAATGGATACGACAAATTTTCAAAAAATCTGGATACGATATGACAGGAAACGACACACACACAATGGGTGCTATATGTGTGTGTGTGTTATTTCTTGCTGTATCGTATCTACATTCTTTGAAAATTATAATAATTTCATATTACCATTCATATTTTAGAATCTAGATTAGATCTAAAGACTAAAAATACATAATCAATTATCATCTATGATCTATCATGATTCATCATCATCAATTCAACATAAACATTGTCATCATCATTAATGATTATTATAACATTCATGAATTCAACATATCATTAAGTTTTTGTTTCAATTTTCAATCATCAAGCTATCAACATGACAAGTTACACCATCATTACCAAAACGAATAATGCATACTACATAGTACAAAGTACAAAATGAACTATGACTGACAAGTCTACTATCATTATTCATAATTCATATGGTTGTTCAAAAGTTTAAAAGTTAAAACACCATCGTAAATTACATTTACATATCTCAAATATGTCTTCATTCATGCCACTAAAAAGTTCCACATTCTCTCCAGAAGTGGGACTGGGAACATTGCTGCTATGTCCACTTGAAGATTCACCTATTGGTGACTCCGCATCGAACAAAGTCATATGAGACATGGCATTCAATGTCATATCCAAGTTAGGCAACTCTGGTTCCACGTCCCATAATTTGGTGGGCCCAAATTTGTATACATCTCTCTTGTGTGACAGAAGGCGAAGGTTTGAATGAACATACACTAGTTCCTCAACCTTCTTAGAGCCCAATTTGTTTCGCTTCACTGCATGGATGAAGCTGTATGCACTCCAGTTCCTTTCTGCTGAAGAGGGACTAACAACTTGTGACAAGATCATGATGGCCAATTTTTGGATATGTGGAAGTGCCCCACCATAGAAGTTCCACCACTCCTATGTTGTGGGGGAGCCCCCCCCCCTCGATCCCGCTCCCAATCCCCGCTCTGCGCAAGAGCGACCCGGGAGTGGGTCAGGAGCGTGCTCCCAAAAAGGGAGCGATTTCGGGAGCACGCTCCCTAAAATTTTTTTCGCTCCCTGCCTTTTCGGGAGCATTTTGCCTTTTTTGCAATTTTTTTTGTAGTAATGTTCGAAATGCATTTTTTTTGAAAGAAACAAATAATTTTTGAGTGGGGCAGCGTAATGATCAAGTCTAGGCCCTAGTACTGATATGCTATTCATGGTAATGGTAAATTCTTAAAGTAAAAGTGACATTTTTCCTTAATCTTCATTTTCATCTTTTTACTTAAATTTTTAACATTACCATGAAATGACTGGTTTCGGCCTCATTGGATTTCATATGGAGAAAGTAGAATTTTAGATTTCATTCAAAATTCAACAGACTTATCAATTTTTCAGGATTTCAGGATTGGGGGATTACAATGTTTCCATTGAATTTTGTCATGTATTAGGGTATCGAACTCGTATTTAATCAAGAGCACCAATCCCTCCATGTACCTTGATGTTAGTGACATTGGTTGTCGAACTCCTCTATCATGACCCTCCTAAAAATGTATGCATCAGTCAAACAAAATCTTGACTTGACATGCTATGCTTTTTCTAGCTTATGTTAATGCTTAGAGGGTGATATTAGTGACAGATATCCCTATATAGATACAAAGGTAATGACAAAGATACCTTTGGATATTAATGCTTAGAGGGTGATAATTAATGACAGATCCTGATTTTTTCCAACAAGACTAAAAAATTAGACATTTCTTGTGGTGGCAAAAGGCCCAAGCATAAGAAATAGATAATAGATTTATTTCTCTTTTCTAGTTTTATTGTAGCTTTATAACTATTGACTCTTTCGTATTTATTATGATATTTTTTTAAACAATATATGACAATTTAAGTTTGAAGTTGGCAATTATAACTCATTAGTAATGAA
>APFE030004692.1:53024-101320 GCA_000404065.3 Pinus taeda
TTTTTTATATCTAATTCATTATTCTACATGTTTTTGTTGACATATATGTATCAAAATATAAAAAATATATATATTATACAAAAAACGCTCCGGGATTCACTCCCAAACCGGGAGCTTCTGAAAATGTCGTTCCCGCTCCCGCTCCCAAGTAACATTGCACCACTCAATTGGACTCTATTTGGTCTTGTCCTGCATACAATCAATATCATAACTCCAACCCTCTGATCCCACAAAATAAGAAAACTATGCATGAATTCGAAGCCCAATTTTGGGATCTACAAAAAGCTTTCTAAAAGCATATTTAAATCCTTCTGCGACTTCTGAGTCTTTGTTTGGTGTGGTTATTTCTGGATCACTTAGCAACTCTATAGCATAATATTTTGGATTCACTGCATAGGCCAAAAGGTGCAATGGGGTGGTCATCTTGTTCCACCTTTTGGTCAATATATCTTTTATTTCTTTGTAAAAGAATTCACCTGGGTCATTCTCCTTGGCATTTATAACCAACCTTATCTTCTCTATCATGGAAAAAATCCTTATACACCTCTCCCAAATTAGGCATATTTGTGTCAAACATACGGAACAAATCCACAATTGGCTTAGTAAATGCCAAGAGGTACTCCAACCTATCCCACCATTCATCATCAACAACCAACCGTTTCAATGTTTGTGCTCTATTAGATTGGGATTGCCTCCATTGATTCCAAAGAGAACTGCATAGCATTGATAGAATGCATCTTTCACCTGCGTAAGCCTTGTTAAGATTATGATGTGAGAAGCAAATCGAGTCTCGACAACCTGCCGGTGCCAAATTGCCAATGTTTCAAATTTCAACAAATTAAAAATCATAATTTGATTGAATAACTAGTATGATTCACGAATCATGACATTTGAGAATCCAATTTAGATATTAGAATTTAGAGTCAGAAATTAGAATTTATGAAATAAACTTTAAAGCATAGGTACCTTAAGGAGTTCCAACTTAGCAAATTCCCTGTGGATGCCTTGGGACATGTGGTGGTTTGTGATAAAGGCTTGAATTTTTTTTGCCTCTTCAAAAATAACTCAAATCCATTCAATTTGCTTCCCCATCTTTCTCAACATGAGGTTCAATGAATGTACAACACAAGGGGTCCAAAAGATGTGCTGATAGTTGCCTTCAATAATTAGGCTTGCTGCTCTACACATCGTTGCATTGTCAGTTATTACCTGGACAACATTTTCAGGCCCCACCAATTCAATTACTTCAGTCAAGATGTCAACAATGAATTGAGAATCTTTCATCTGCCTCTCACAATCCACTGCTTTCAAAAACATTGCCCTTTGTGGGCTTTGAGCAATCACATTGATCAAAGGCCTATTTCTTTGATCTTTCCATCCATCAGAAATGATGGACACCCCTGAAATGTGCCATGAATTATAAATGGGGCTTCATTTAGCCTCCAAATCTAACTTTTTAGCACTTAACATTGTGGTGTGTACCTTCTCATATCTAGGGCTCTTGAACCCTCTTGGGGGTTCATTCACTGTTTTTATCATCTTTGCCCAGTAAGGAGATCGCACAAGGTTAAAGGGAAGACCATTTGCATAAATGCATTGGCCTATAGCTGCATTAGCTATCTTTCGAGCGTCATTATTCAAACTCTTTTTAAGTGGTCCCAAATTAGACCGCTTTGAACAAACAATTCCATGAGAATGAAGTGGTGGCTTTGATGAAGATGCTCCCAACCTTGTTGGGTGTTTTAAATGGGAGGTAGGATTTGCCTCATTTGATTTAGCATCTCGCCTTGTTCTTTTTGATATTTTGCAAGTTTTGCCTTGCTTAAACCATTTCCATTTGCCCTATTCTCTTTAGGTGGGCCATTGCATATTCGAACCCCATTGCATTTTAACCCAAGCAAATGTATTTTAACCGGTGTGTATGATCCCTTATACTCCTTTTTACACTCACTGCAAACCCATGCCTATGATCCCCCTCCTTGGATCTTCCCAACAATAGTTACATATTTCCAAAATGGTGACTTTGGATCAACTTTAGGGGCAGATTCATTTTCATGTTCCACTTCCTCTGCCTCACAAATGGCTGAACTTGAAGTTGCCATGATTGATTATGATGTAAAATTGTATATGAAACTGCAAAATAAAATAAGAAATAATGAAAATAGTAAATAAAAACTCTGCTTTAACCTATAGGCTATTATTAGTGATTGACTATACAGATCGTTGCCAAGCAGAAGTCTAGTTTGTAAGCATTTTTTTCGCACAATTGTTTTCGCACTTGTGCCATTTATTCACATGAGAGAGCATTGAAATGAAAATTTTGTTTTTCTAGTTTCAATCTCATTGTTTTGCATACAAAATGCTTAGTGTTTTAACTTTTCATATTTATCATTTAGGTTATTATCTGTTTAGAATATAAAAAATATAAATACCCAATTGGCTGTTGAGTTTATAGAAATGTACATACCGTATTAAGTTTGGAAGTGTTCTCTCTTGTTTCTGTTGTTGATTTTATCTTCTTTTATCGTTGATTTCAAAGCAGCGAATAATCTTTATAGATTGAGTCTAAAAAGTTAAAGGTAGACAAGGATAAGAATACAAAACAGAAAAGATGACATACATTTTTTGAATCTTGAACAAGGCTCAATCAAATGAGCATTTTTATGGGGTTCAAATGCAATTAATTTATAAATATGAAGGATCAATAATCACGATTACAATAACAATTCCAATGGTTGTAGAACACAAAAATAAATTGGAACCACGTGTTTTCTCTTAAGAAACTGCTTGTGGTCTGTTAATGAAACAAAAACGACTTGCAAAAGCGGCAGAAGCCATTTGAAAATCCACAAAGCATTAAAAGATTTTGGCTGACCACTGTGTGGCCTCCTTGTTGTTGACATGTATGTACTTATTAACTGTTTAGTTTATAAAAATGTACCTACCTTATTAACTATTTAGTTTATAAAAATGCAAATACCCTACTCTCCTCTGGTATTGAACTTTAACCATTGGGAAAAGCATTTTTGTCATCAAGCTGCATGCTACGACCAACCCAGATATCAATTTAATAATATCAATATGCCTGAAAGTCCAGTGTTCAGGATTATTTTTGGAGACAATTTGATAAATAGAGGATTTAATTTGGGAGGAAAGGTAGTTATTTGAGGTAGTGAATAAGCAACAAGAAAATCCATCTAAACTTTAGAGTTTAATTAAAGATAATAAAACTTTCGATAAATGGTCATATGAATGCGATTGAAATACAACTGAAGTATTAGAACGACACTCACTGCCTCACAAGAATGAGATATTTTGCTTTCTCAGATGAGTTTAATGAATACGAGTATTGTTTTATTGCACTAGGGCGTTAAAGAAAGGAGAGGTCGGTCAAGCGACTCACCTGGTCTCTGCATAGTCAGCACGACGGCTCACCTGGTCTTTGCACAGTTGGCACGACAACTCATCCCAGTCAACAACAGTTTGTAGTCGAAGACTCCACTCCAGCCGACAACGAAAAGTATAAAATTCAGTCGGCGGAAAAAATGAAAAGTTAAACTCCAACACTTAAACGATAATAGATTAATTGATTAGGTTAGTTCACAACTTAGGTTAATAGATTAGGTTCACGAATTATGAAAAAAACCAAGAAAAAAACCCAAATAACGGTCCCGGCGGGCAGAGATCGACTTTATGGTAATTCAAATCATGAAAAGTGGAAAACGTTTTACCCTAAACCGGATTTGGGAGGTTTTTCTCAAAAGACGTTTCAAAAACAACGTAGACCCAACCCCGTCGTTTACGAAAATTCAAAACGGATGGAATGCATTTTTTGATCGTTTTTTTCTAGTTTTGTACAAGGATCCGGATCCGAAACTGGATTCGGCGTTTCAGGGGTGGTAGATAGTTTCCGGCAACTTAGCTAGAAATGGCAAGTAATGGGTCGGCCAACCCACCAAGTTGGCCCCACTAAAGGCAGTTGCACCCCACCAAGATACTATATAAGGAAGAGGTATTCGACATCCTTGGATACACTCAAGCAATTCGCAGTTCTAAGAAGTCTGAGGAAATTTCAAAGTGAGAAAAAGGAGAAAGGTAGTGAGGAAGAAAGAGAAGGTCTCGTTGTTTGGTTTGGGCAGAAAATTCTTTATGTGGAAAACTCGCACGTGTGGGAAGGATACTATCTTTGTTCAAACTTTGGAATAGAAAAGAACAATAGATCAAGTTCACGAGAGAAGCATTATTGTATGGGTGGCTAGCTTATCACTTCGTGAGTTGTCTCGATCGAAGGTCTTGGAAGTCTTCCTTGAATTTCTATATGAAGAGAAGTTTTTGGGTTTTCCCTTGTGGAGGGGTTTTGCCTTGGCATAGAGTCTATTTTTAGTGCTCTTATTTTGCATTGTCTTGATGATAAAACATAACATAATAAAAATGACGATGGACTATTCTAATATCACAAGAATTGTCAATGTAATAAGAGAACTTTTAAAACTATCTTATCCCTAGTTTTCTCAACATGGTGTTAGAGCGTGGTTCACTTGCATAAGGGCAGGAAGGAGATCATTAAAGGCCTCAACACAATCTAAGACTGTTGGCTAGGACCAACCTCCTAGAAAAGGAAGTTCCGAATCATGGGCATAATTTCTAGTCCTTGTCACAGGAATAAATTTGTAGCTCTTACCAAGAGAATGAAGTGTTTTTTGAGAACTTTAAGAGCTATGTTTTTCAAAATGTGATGGGATGTTTGTCTTGCTCAAGAAAAGTTGAATTCATCTAGGAAAAGATCAAAGTTCTTGGGATGTTTTTCATGAAAAATAGGAATTCGAAATCTCTGTGCTACCTCAAATCTGAAATTTTTTGAGCATGAATATTAGTTCTTTTGGCTAAAGTCTCCCTGAACAAGTTTGTTGAATTGAAAAGAGGAGCTGAGACTCCTACTGCAAAATTTTGGGCATAAACATTCATATTGAGAAACATAACGTGAAGCTACAATTGTTTGGAGAAAGCAATTGGACCCCCTACTTGAGCATAAAAGTGTAATCACAGTCATTCTATAAGAAAGTTGAGACCTTTAAATTTAGGTTGAAGCATATTTCTGATTTTCAAGATATACACATTCTCCTATGCATATGAAATTTTGATCAAGGGATATTTTGAGCATAAATCTGAAGGCATAGTCTCACTGTCAGATAAATCTCATCTGGACAAAATCTTCTCTATACTTGAGCATAAGGTCCAAGTGTTGGGAAAAATACACAAAGGGGGGGGGGTGATTCAGTGTTTCACTTAAACCTTTCAATTTCTTATTCAAATTTTCGTACGCTACTGTCATTAAGTAAACTAGCGTATGTACGCGACTATGATGAAGGAAAACAGCGTATATCCAGTTAGCTAACTTTTCATATATTTCATTGTCTATTCTACTCTAACTAGTATGTCATTACTTCATTAGCCTTTAATTGAACAATAACTACGAGCAATAAGAACAGAGTAAACTATCACATATAAGCAACACATCAACACATGAGGAGATCGAGATGATTAGGTGGAAACCTAATGTGGAGAAAACAACCGCTGCTGTTGTCTCTGTCTCGTTCTTTTATTATAAAGGAAAATATCTTACAATCTTGTACTCGCAGACTCATACCATTACGCATGCACCCACCTGCAGAAGGATACAACCTTCACTCGTTTTCCAACACCCACTGGAAGGGAGCTCTAACCCCCTGATCTTGTTTATCGACATCCACCGGAAGGGAGCTCCAACCCCCTGATCAGATTCAATAGCTACCACTAGAAGGAAGCTTTGACTTCCTCACTAAAGGCTCCAACCCTCAACACTTATGTGGACCACGTTTCATAATATTTCATACAGGATTTACCTGACCCAAAACATCAAACCTATAGGCCACTTTTCATTATATTTTCAGATTGTACCCACTACCATTATTTAACCCCAATACCAAATAACAATACTGAAACCAATCACTGTATCAAATCACTTAATCATTGAACTAATCAAATCCCTGAATTTCTACCATTTCTTACAATTGAAGCAAACAAAACCATAATAGATATAAACCATCAGATATATCAATATACCAAGCCAATCACTGTTACCCATCACAGAATCCAATTGCTCCTACTACAAAACCCTGTTCAACCATATGTCAGAATATATACGCTACTGTTCTAAGTCATGCCCGCGTCATACAATTCTCCTTCAGGGGAACTGCTTATAGATCTCAAAATATTGAACAACTGAGTGTAAATCATTGTCACATTGAATCAATCATTGAATCACAGATTGAACCCATCACAGATCACTAAACTACATACAAATCATCAAACAGTAACATCATCCCTAGTCAACATATCATTCCATAAACAAGTCAACCTAGCCAACACTATGAAACATAGATTATCATAAGAGAGACTTTAGCGACAGACAACAACAAACATAACAAAATTGATGAGACATTTATTAACAACTCATACTGCAAAACACTAGCAGATGTACGCGACTCTTATAAAGCATATCCGCGTATGTATGCGATAATCATTCACCACACTTGCGTACATATTTGTTCATACTGTAGAATATATACGTGATTACCTAGTAGAAAATCCGCATATATACGCGACTTCTCAGTGCCAAACCCACGTACAGGTTTGTAATCATTGAGACATACCTTCGTAGCAACACAAGAGTTGTCAAACCCAAATCTCGGCATGCAAACTGTTACAGACACACATCATAATATTATCATCACAGAGCTATCAAACCATAAACAAATTATTCAATATGTGGTCATATCAGATCGATTAGCACTAATCCATCTCCATGCTCCCTGGTGCACTCCTATTTTAGGTCAAGTCATTCATAAATAATCCATCGCACACACACTCTAACACTTGATCTCCATCTCCTTGTATAATTTAAGCATTAGCCAATACCTTAGGCCAATCCCTTAGTAATGCTGATGTTATTCTTTTATGGGATCAAAGATCTGTAATCGCGCTCATTACTTTGGGCCAAAACCATGTTAAAGACCCCTGGTATTGATAATACCATGGTGCGGAAACTGTACGCGACTTCTCTTCATGATACCTATATATGTACACGACTTTTCTTCACAGGACCTGTGTATACTTTCCTAAACTTCACCTTTATCATCTTTCTGTCTCTGAATTGATATTCCTTTGTCCATCTCACTTGTAGCATCTATATAATCATCATTTTGACATCTTTATCAAGTAGGTTGCCATCAAGGACAACACATTAGTCATAATGTCAACACCAAGATACTCTTGAGACAAGGAGCCGAGACCTCCTGTGGAATTGGCTACTAATCTTTCATCAGTCTTGGGCATTCAGGAAGAAACCTAGATCGAATTATATGAAAGGCAATCTAGGTCTTCAAAGAAGTATTCATCTAGCATCATTCACCATTGTCATAAGAGTATATGCTGACCTGTGGAGATAGTACAAGTCTTTCTGGTATAATTTGTGCTTTCTACAGTGACATGATCAACATGTATATATATGCATAGTTTGAACTACTCATATTAGTTGAAGCAGACCTGTGGAGATGAAAGATATAGTGACAATATTGAAATAGTTATCAAATAAAGGTCTATATTGAAGGTGGATTCAAAAGTTTGAAGGAAGCAATAGTAAGGTCATGATATTGTGACATTCTTCTATTTAAAGGAAGCAAAAATAAGGTCACGATATTGTCACAGTCTTCTATTTAAAGGAAGGTCTTGTTTTGCTTCCATGAGAAATGGTATATTGTTGCAGGCAACTCTCTAAGAGTTGTAAAAGAGTAGTGGTATACTGTTCCTAGAGTAGGAAAAGATATCTTGAGTTGATACTCACCTTGAAGGAAAGACAATGAAGAAACTATGACATCTGAAATCGCTAGCCACTATAGGTATGTAACCATGAGGTATGTATGGTATATTTTTGATTAAGGTCCATCATATATTTGTTGAAATGTTGGTTGATTGTATGTTTCTAGGGTTTATTGTTAAAAAATTATTGACTCTAGTAAAATCTAGTCATGTCCTATTTTGTTCCCTCTAAGAAACCCAAACCCTTAGTTTTTAGGGTTTGTACACAATCTAGGGCTCATGTTTAGTAGGCATGGATAAGGTTGATGAGTTATATATATGAAACCCTTGGTCCAAGATTGTCGCTTCAAAACCCTAGGAATTCAACCTCCAAGTCTCATGGTAACCCTAGATTGACATCATGTTTTTTTATTACTTCGTTTGGGTACACTTGTCAACGAATGATGTTGGTACATGAAGTAAAGAAAGAAGGATGAATTGATCCTTTGTCTTGGTAAGCATGATGGAAAGAGGGAACTGTACAAATCCCTGGATCCTTGGACACTGTGATATATCCATGATATAATTGTGCAAATATGGATGCCTGGAAGATTTAACGACAAACATACAGAATATTTCATGATATAGCAATCAGTTAGTCGATATAAAGATTTTGTTGTAATCCGATAATAAGTATTATTTATGGATCCCCCTTTGAGATAACATTATCATTATCATAGAAGCTTGGAAGGATAGACGACGTCGAAGTCTACATGGTTATAGCTATCATTATGATAGAAAGAAAGCAACTCATGGCATCTTCATTATAAGAACAACCGAAGTGACAACATATAAGGTTGAAAGAAAGTCATCTAGCGTGATAGAAGAAATCATCATACATCATCATCATTAGAAAGGAGCATTTGTAGGATGAGGATCATCGAGATCCTCTACTAGAATCTTAATGAGAAGGTTCACTTGAAAGAAGCAAATGCCTCACTGATGGTCTACATTCCACCTTGTTTGGGATCCTTTGTTTAGAAGGATGATTGAGCAGAGAGGCTCATTCTACAGCCCAGTGTGAAGGCGATGTGTAAGTATGTCCGTTCGTCTTAAAATAAAAATAAAATAAAATATGTTCTAAATAGAAAATCAATGTCGGCAATAATAAAAAAGAAAAAAAATAAGTTCTGCATGTTTAAGCCTTATACTTTTCAAAACTATTTTAACATGTGATGTCAACTTCATATATATCTATAAATAGAAAAAAATGTTAAAAAAATATTTTAATATTGTATAGAATAAAATATCCAATGTGGGTTATGAATAAAATATTGTAATATAAATTAATATTTACGTATACTTAAAAATATAATAATAACAAAAAAAACTGGTTCAATACACATGCTATGTAATCGCTATAACATTCAATTTAAAAATACAATTTGAACAATAAAAAGATTACACATTGTTTTTTGCACTCTAAAATAAGTTTGTACCTAAAGAAATTTGGTCCCTCTCGACTCACGTTAGATCCATGGTTAAGATGGATCTATGCTGATGGTATGATGACATAAGAGTGCAACATGTCAAGATGGTTGAAGTACTTTCTAGCAAGGAAAGGAAGCTGCCAAAGGAAGTCTAGATGACCAAAAAGAGAAAAGAGGTATATGTATGTATTTAATAAAATAAGTCATGGGCATGATCGAAGAAAAAATATCTCTTCCTTTAGAAATATGCATAAAATTGTGAAAATAATATGCCTTGAACTAGTTCACATATTGATAAGATGAAATCAACATAATATGTCCGCATATGAAATATGAGGTGGTTGACTAGATGAAGGAACCATGTATAGAAGTTCCAACTTCCTGGGGAACAATATGTGAAGAAAGGAAGAAGAATTTGTGAGAAATGCAACTATAGATAAGCGATCAACATCTAATATCTAGAAGAATTAGCTATGACATCTTCATAAAGAGGGAGAACCTTGACATTAAAAGTCTTGGAGATTTGTTTATGAATAGGTAGGTTTTGATGTTGCAAGAAGCAGATGTCATGATGAAAGGCCATCTTAAAAGGTAACTTTGATTTGATATTCATTTTTTTATTTTTGAACAACATCTGGTTGGGTTGAAACATGGCTTACTGAAGGAGAGTTGTAGATGCCACCTACAACTAGTACTCATGTGATTGGATGGAAGATCCTGAAAGAAACATGACTTGGAAGGGATAACTATGTGAAGAAAGACTAGATGTGGACTGGAAGATCACTTTCCGATGCAAAGAAGGATGACATGATTGTTGGTTCAATCCTATGGTTCGTTGAAGGAAAGTGATGAATGGCTGATGCCCTACGAAGATTAGCTAGAAGATGAAGGCTCCAAGATGAAGAAATTGAAGATTCATGACATCAAAAGGAGGAGCCTTACAAGTAGCTGATAGTTACCATGATCTCCACCAAAGGACAAATAGCTGCTGTTGGTAACAAGTCTCTAGTTAAGAGGGAGCTTGGGTATAATCCTTTTAGAGGAATGAGTATATTATCCCTAGTTGAGAGGGAGAGATGGACACATCATTCTTGTCTTCATGTTGTGAAGAAAGAATGGAGGATTGGGTTAGCATCTGAGATTTCGATACTCTTTGAGGATGTTGTAGGGCATCAAAATAGGTAAGAGTAGTCGAAGAGGAATTTCCTTTAAGGATGTGTTATTCCAAGATAGGAATTGTCCTAAAAGGACATACTTTGTGAACACCTGGGTGGGGTATGTGTACAATGATGATGGTGTCTATCAGTGATTGGTCTCGCCAACATTGTTCTCTGATCTTATGGAGAGATAGAGCTGTTAGTCAAGGCCTTGCTATGTGCCAATGCTGGTTGGTATGATGACATGCTCTAGTGTAAGCTGATAAAATAGGTTATGAGATGGTTTACCAATCCGACTCTTCATATGAGAACTTCTCAAGGTTGTACTATCCATGTACTTGTTGTTGTCAATTATGAATACCTCCCTAGTTAAGAGGGAGTGTTGAAATTGGTAACTAGCTCCAGTCTTCATAATTGTCAATGTACCATGACTTGATGTAATCAAACTACTTGTCAAAAGAAAAAGAGAAGAAAATTGTATTTTGCAAAAGAAAATTATTTATTCAAGAATGGGTTTCTTGCACATTGATTATTTTGTCTTAGGTTTAGCACCCATTGTGTGTTCTAGGGTTTTGACCTATGCTTTACAACTAGGTTGGTTTGACTTGGAATCAGCCTGGTTGACCGAGCCATGCTCCTGCTCGGACCGACTAGGTCAATTATCTAGTTCGACGATTGGTCCATTTTTGAACCGGCCGAGTTGGTCACCGATTCGGCCAGTTTGGTTACAGAATGACCAAACTGACTGAACTCGACTTAAATTGGCCGATCTTGATGACAAGAGAAAAAGGTAGGTTGGGTGGACTTGAAATCTCATTTTTCATGTTAAACTATTTCCTAGCCCCTCTACCCCTCTCCCACGCCTATAATGGTGACCTACCCCCCTCATATTTCCTCATAACTATCTCATTGCATTTGTGTCAGCATTTGTGAGCAATTGCAGTTGGCCTTTGGAGCAACATTGAGGAGGTTCTTGGGCAATCTTTGGAGCAACATTGAGGAGGTTCTTGGGCGATCTTTGGAGCAACATTGAGGAGTTGTTTTTTGGAGCAACATTTGTCATTGAGGAGTTGGTTTTTGGAGTAGCATTGGTTATGTGCTTTTGTTCTGATCTCTATATATTACATGTATTGGACAGTGCACTGGGTGCCATTTTGATATAATAGATATATTCATGAGCATACTTTGATCGTATGTTGTCTTCTCTCTATTATTATAATGCTTTGAGTTCGGAAACATGAATGAAAACCTTTAAAAATATGTGTTTTCATAAAAAATATATATTTAATGTATTTTTTATGAAGACCGAGTCATTGAAATCAACTAGGCCAAGTCGATACTGAGTCGGAGTGACCCTATTCCGAGTCCGAGTTCGAGTTCATTGATGTAAAGTCCCTTGGAGTGCTCTTGAACCAATGTAAAAGAAATTATTTTTGTTTGTAAAAAGATATAGAAACTACTAAGTGATGGGTCGGCTAACCCACCAAGTTGGCCCCACTAGAGACAGTTGCACCCCACTATGAGACTATATAAGGGAGACATATTCAACCTCCTTGGATACATTCAAGCAATTCGCACTTGTAAGAAGTTTGAGGAATTTTCAGAACGAGAAAAAGGAGAAAGGAAGCGAGGAAGAAGGAGAAGGTCTCGTTATTTGGTTTGAGCAGAAAATTCTTTATGTGGCAAATTCGCATGTGTGGGAAGGATACTATCTCTGTTCAGACTTTGGACTAGGAAAGAACAACAAACCGGGTTCAAGACAGAAGCATTGTTGTAATGGTGGCTGGCCTATCACTTGGTGAGTTGTCTTGATCAAAGGTCTTGGAAGGCTTCCTTGAATTTCTATAAGAAGAGAAGTTTCAGGGGTTTTGCCCTCACGTAGACCATATTTCTGGTGTTCTTGTTTCGCATTGTGATCTTCTTTATTGGCATTGTCTTGATGATAAAACACAACATAATAATAATGATGATATAATAATCTAATATCACAAGAATTGTCTATGAAAAGAGAAAATTTTCAAAACTATGTTAACCCTAGTTTTCTCAACAATTGAAACATACTTTCCCTGACTTTTCCAGAACTCCTTTTGTATTGAAAGCCAAAAAATGCCAAATATACAAAAAATGCTTCTAAAACAAATTTTACTAATGTAATTTATCCCCTTGAAAGCCTTCTGTAGCGTCGATGATAGATTTAGTTCTCAATCTTTTCATTCAATCACCTCCAACTTTTTTTTATCATAGATATCAAGTTTTAAGATGACACCCAAGTACTCTAAGCATTTTTGCATATCAATGGATTTAAAAGAGAACATTGAAGATAATTTTTGAATGCCTTCTTTCCTCGTCCCACTGACATGTAGACTTTTGAGCATTACCTCCAGTCCATTGGCCACATAGACAATATATCTTGAACCTATCTATCTTCTCTCTTTGAACCATTTAACATTGATAGAATATCATCTACAAATAAATGATGGGTTAATAGAACCAAACCAATCTTTATATTATGAACATTTAATCTCATTTTTGCTTCCATGATTTCCCTACTTAGCTCTTCTACTACCAAGAGGAACAATAAGGGGGATAGAGGGCATCTGTTGCTTAACCCTTTTTGTAATTTTGAAAAGTCTGATGTTGCTGCATTTATCAACAGGGCAAAATGTTACATGGCTCACAATCTGATTTATAGTAGGAAGATTAAATCCTTCATGGATCAAAAGTAACCTTAGATGCAACTAGTTGGTTCTATAATATGCCTTTGATAGATCCAATTGATGACCATAACTGACTTCTTCTTACACTTTATAAAATGAAGACCCTCTCGTGTTGTACCCATTGCTTCATGGATTTGCCTTCTCTCTAGGAATCCAAACTGTTCAGGTGATATTGTCTCCGAGGGAATTCCTTTGATCATGACTGCAATCACCATTGCTATGCTTTTATACATGCAATTACATATGGAGATAGGCTTGAAATCCTCAAAATATTAAGCCATTTCTTTCTTTAGAATAAGTGCAATAAAAGTTGAATTGAAGCTCCCAAGCATCCTACCTGAATTTTTAACCTCTTGAATCACCTTTAGCAAGTCTTCTTCTACCAGGTCATAGAATCCAAGAAAAAATTTGAAAGTCCACCTCAAAAGAGGATGATACTGCTCTCAACTCTTCTTTGGAAATTGCCTCAAGGAGATTCATGTTCTGTTCTTCAGTCACACATCTAGGAAATAATACTATTAATTTGACAATTTAAGCTATATTCTCTCAATTGGGCTTCTTGTAAATATTATGAAAATGCCTAAGCCCTAATACAGCTATCTCTGTTGAAAATAGTAGCGAGAAATGTCCTTCTTTGACTTGTGCCTTCGCCAAAGAGACCAAGAAGCAGTTTTCCTTAGCATGCTTGAATTCCTGTAAGTTAGGAATCGATTCCTATAAGTTAGGACGAGTTACGAAGCAGTTAACTTATGTGAAGGTCGAGTTTGTTGTCTTCTAGTGCAAGTTAATTTGGGAAAAAGACAAGTGACAGAATATCAAGTTTAGAATTGAGATGAGACAAGTTGCATGAGATAGTTCAACTCAATTAACTCATCAATCACAAAAATAACTTTCCTAAAAATAAGACTTGCTAACTTTAGCCATTCAAATTGCTTTAACTTTAGCACATATTTGATCATTGTTTTGGTGAGCATGAGTTGGTGTGACCAAGCAATAGGAAGCACAAGTTTGTGTGTGGAGCTTATGGGAGTTTGAAGAAGGATAAATTCCTTGGGTTAGGAGGCAGGGATCAAGGTACAAGCAATGATGCTTCAGCTTAGGGTAAGCAGAGAGAACATGGTTGTTCTCTAATGAAACTTTATTGTATTGTAAGAGAACCATTGATCATTCTTCTTTAATAATAATTATCAATAACAAGGGTTTTCCCAGTTGGGTTCCCTAGACAATTTTGTGTTGTTGAATTGTGTGATTGTGCTTTTATTTCTGTTCCTATTCTACTGCAAAGTTAGTAGAGAAATTCTGTGTTTATATGAAAAGAAAGTCTCTTTTAGATTGTTCATATCAGCAGATCAGAATTTCGTGGATTTTCTACAATCTCCTTATGATTTTCTGTTAATTTTACTAACCCTTGCTGTTGGCAATTTATCACCTAGTAAATCACTTACTGTTAATTTAATTAACTGTAGATTATTGAATAAAAGCACTGCTGGAATTTTAACAGTAGATAAAAAATAAATCAGTGGAAACTAAAATTAGCCGATATCACACCTGCACACAGAAATTTCTGCCCTTCAAATTTGTTCATTAATAAATTATTACAACATACAAGGGCTTCCCAATCTGGGAAATAATCTGCTTATTGAGAAAAACACGTTTTCTGAGCTGCCCACGTGGTTGTACGTCTGCCTGCGTAGCTGTGCATTGCTGTATGCCCCCTGCGGCTGTACACTGTTGACCGACTGCTATACAATGCTGTCCAAGCCTCTGCATTGCTGCCTTGCTGCTGTATGGTCCTCTCTAGCTGCTCACAGTTGCTAGTTTATCTTCCTTTTGCTGCTATCTGCTTGCACTCTTCTCCCTGGAGCTGATCTCTAGATGAAAGTCCTTATTCACCCTTGCTGATATCTCCTTGAGTTATTGTCCTTTTTGTTTCAATCTCTCTATTACTCTCTTGTGTGTCTTTCTCCTTCATCTAGCCTTGCTTTTATAAGCTTGAGTTGTTGACCAAATCCACAACTGGAATCTCCAAAGTGATTGATGGTTGAGATTAGATCTTACCTGACTTGATATCAATGGTTGAGATTCATCTAATTCACTAATGCAAATAACTTTTGCATTTCATTCCACCTAGAGGCACTTTACAGGCGAGTATGGGGTAGATGTCACACAGCGTTTGATAAAGTTAGATTAGAAAGTAATAAAAATTACTTGCATTAAAATATTTATAAAAATAAGAATAGGTTTCGAAGTAAAAAAATTAACATGTCAACTTTAAAGTAAAAATAAATGTATGTATTTAATTAAACCCATTGAAGATCCATCTTAAACTTGGATCTATCACTCACTGAGAGGGATCAATTTTATTAAGGTGTAGCTTTTTTATCATTTAATATGAAGTAATTAATACATGACATGGAATTAAATGAAAAAAAATGCACATTAAGAAATTTGATCCCTTTTAAGGTATAACTTTTTTTAGAATTTAATATGAAGGAATTAATACACGACATGGAATTTATTTTCAAATGATAAAAAGCTTGCAGATTAAGGACTTTGATTCTTCTTGGTGCTTGATAGATCTGGATTTAAGATGTATATTCTCTAAATGTTATACTCAAAAGCATAAATACATTGCATTAAAAGGAAATGGAAGCATCAACATATCTTGATTTTCTGTAAGAACTTTGTATTTTTGTTGTTGTTGTCTGTTTTTTTAATTTGGTTCACAGACATTTGATGGCCGCTACATCCATGGTTCCGATTGACACTCAACCCACGGAGCTGTCGCTTGGGGCTATAAGCTGTCTTTGTATTATAATAGAGAAGATTTACATTAGCTTAGTAAAATTACTGTCTTTGCCCTACCACCTTGGAAATCAGACCAAAGGCAATAAAATGGAGAGTTAAGAACTCGCAAAATCAAAGGAGAATCCATGAAAAATAGAGACCAAAACCATTTTCTGCCCCACTAAGGGGGAGACCAACAACAAGAGACAAAAACAACAATGTTGTTGAGCGGTAGAATCTGTGGTAACAAGAAAATTAAACTGAGCATGGAAGTGAAGGAAACCATAACTATATCCCAACTCCATTTATTTCATTGCTTGCCGCCTTCATTGGCTAATCGATCCGTGAATTGATTAGCTGATTTGTAGATATGTGGGGGAAGGGCAACAAAGATTCGAGGAAGGAGTTGTTCAATGAGATTCAGGGAGCTTTTGAGTCTCCAATTTTTAGCGATTTTGAGAGAGGAGGACCCCTATAGGAGCTTAGTAATTAGGGAAATAACAATATGAGAGTCACCTTTGAGGATTATGTGAGAGAAATTAAGGGTGGAGGCAATTCTCAGCCCTATTTCAAGAGATTTGAGTTCCATTGCATTATTACTATTTTGGCCTCTGTAACCAAAATATAGATGAATAATGTCTCCTGTTTATGAGCAAAAGATTCCCTTGTAACTTGCGTGACAAGGTTTCCCTTGGAGGCACCATTGAGGTTTAGTTTGATAAAATTAAGAGGGGAAGACTAATGCGAGGGGGAGGAGTGCGTAGATGGGGGGAAGGGAAGAGACAAGAGTTGGGCAAGGGAAGAGGGCAGATTGAGAGCAACGAGAGCAAATGCCTCAGAGTCTTGGACTTTTTAGTCTGAGGTCAACCACTTGGAGATAAGGATGGTTTCTTTTAGATTACGATGAAAGGTTTTCAAAGAGAGACGTAGGATTCTTGAGAGTTGCTGAAGATACGTTGATTGCATTCTTTCCAGAGAATCTAGAGGACAAAGATGATTGCAAGAATCCAAGCTCCATTGAGAATAGGATTGTAGAATGGGAAAAGAGGCCAATTATTGATAAAGTTGAGGGGGGCAAGTCTCCGATTGGAAAGGTTGTCTAAAGAGAGTGAAGAATCGTTCACAAAGATCCTAAACCAAAGGACAAGAGTGGAAAAGATGTTCATGATTTTATTCATTGGCTTAGCATTAGAAACAAAGTGAGGGATCAACATAACCCCAGGAGGGAAGCTTATCCCGGGTTAATGTTTTTCTATTGAGGAAAAACCAAAGAAAATAAGTTATCTTGGGCCAAAGATTTTGACGCCGGATTTTAGACCATACTTGTTGATTTGGACTATGAGTGTGATTGTTGCATGTAAGCTTTTTTGATGGTGAAAGAACCATGTGGTCGATATCCCCACTGAAGTTTGTTTGGATCTTTAGAAAAGCAGATTTGCCAATGTAGAAAAGTTAAGGATGGTTTCTTTAAGATTATGAAGAAAGGTGTTCCAAAGAGAGAGGCTGGGGTCCTGAGAGTTGCGAAAGATACCTTGATTGCGTTCTTTCCAGATAATCCAAAGGGCAAAGCTAGGTGGAAGAATCCAAGCTCTATTGAGAATAGGATTGCAAAATGGAGAAAGAGGCCAATTATTGATTAAGTCTAAGGGGCTAGTCTCCAATTGGAAAGGTTGTCTAAAGAGATTGTATAATCAATTCCAAAGAACCTAAGCCAAAGGACAAGAGTGGAAAAAATGTTTATGGTTTTCTTCACTGGCTCGGCGTAAGAAACAGAATGAGGGACCAAAATAACCCATGGAGAGAAGCTTAGCCCAAGTTAATGTTTTCTATGGAGGAGAAGCTAGAGAAAATAAGTTATCTTGGGCCAAAGCTTTTGATGCTAGATTTTAGACCATATCTGTTGATTTGGACTTCGAGTGTGATTGCTTGCAAGGAAATAAGTTTCTTTGATGGTGAAAGAACCTTGTGATCAATATCCCCAATGAAGTTTGTTTGGACTTTTAGAAAAGGGGATTTGCCAATGTAGAAAAGTTTCCTTGAACTGTTCAAGAGCTTGGGCTGATAAGGGTATGTCCCAAGAGGAGGAAATTGCCATTGACAATAATTGGTCTTTGAGGAGACATTTTCCTAGTAATCAGACACAAGATTTCCCCCCTAAGATTGCATAACATAATGTATATCTTGAAGATGTTCTTGGGCAGAAAGTTTGGGAAATTGATGCCAAGAGTTGTCCCAAAAGTGAGCAATTTTTCCGACCTTGACTTTCCAAAAGAAGTGTTCTTGTACTAAGTGTTTTCCTTTACAAGCTAGATTCCAGATCAATGAGTCCATTGGAAAGATCGCTGCGTAGATATACTGTTCATTATGAATGTGGTTGTTGTATTTCTTGGTCCATGTTTTCTTCTATAAGTCTTGACCTTCTTGCATCCAATGCCACCGAAGTTCGGCTTCTAAGATAATGTTCAAAGTTTCTGGATCCTGGAGGCCTAGTCCTCTTGATTTTTTGGGAGACATAATTTCTCCCACGAAACTAGTGCCTATTTTTCTTTTTTTCTTTTTTCACTGCTCCCCATAACAAAGTTCACTGAAGGACTTTGATTTGATGAAGGATGCTTTTGGGTGCTACAAGGGCAAATAGAAGATACATGGGTAAGGAATGCAGGACTTATTTAAGGAGGATAATTTTGCTAGCAATGTTAAGTGAATGGAATGTCCAATTATAGAATTAATTGGTAAACTTTTCAATGAGGTTAGACCAAATTTTGTTACATAAGAAATTGAGAGCTAAAGGGGTGCCTAGATAGGTAGTGTTCAAGGTGCCTTTCTTGAAGCCTAAGAGATTACTGAGATGATGTTGAATAGCGGGTGGAGTATTGAAGAAGAAGATCCCAGTCTGTTGTGAATTTATGTCCATGCCTGAGGCTGTCATGAAATCATCCAAGGCTTTTCGAAAGGTTAGCACTTCTCGGATAGTTGGAACACCCATGAGCATTGTATCATCCTCAAATTGTTGGTGCGAAGCTTTCTCATTAGAGTTGGAGAAGCGTAGACCCTTGATGACATCCGTAGTAACAACTTGCTTTACGGCCCATCCCAACCCTTTGGTTGCGAGGATGAAGATAAAGTGGGAAAGAGGATTGCCTTGACGAATTCCTCTCGAAGGGTTGAATGCCTTAGAGGGAGAGCCATTAATTGAGATAGAGAATGCAACGAAGGAGATAAGAGAAGGATCTAAGTGATCCAGGTTTTTGAGAAACCAAACGCTTTGAGAATTTGTGAAATGTAAGATCAACTTAATTTATCAAAAGTCTTAGGTAAATTGAGTTTGATGAGCATGCATGCGTTTTTTGAATGATGAATGCAATGAACTGGCTCTTGGGCCACTATTATCCTATCCAAAATTTGTCTTCCTTCATCATAGCATGTCTGCTCCGGAGAGATGAGTGATGGAGGAAGGGTTTTCAAACGATTGGTAATGACTTTAGAGATAATTTTGTAGATAGTGTTGCAAAGGGAAATGCAATGAAAACCACCGGGGTCCTTTGAATTGGCTTTTTTTGGTGCAATGGTAAGAAGATTACCATTGAGGGCTGGTAAGACAACTTTTGTTAATGAGATTCCTCCACAACTCTCTAGACATCCTCTTTTATGAATGACCAACATGCCTGGTAGAAATTAGAGGTAAAGCCATCGGGCCTTGGTGCTTTGTTTTTAGGCATTCCAAAGATGGCTGCTTTACTTCATCTATGATAATAGGACGAATTAGAGCCTTATTTTGCTCTGAACTGACTAAGGCAGGGATGCAACGGGTGATTTTGCTAATGGTTTCAACTCTGGAGTGGGAATATTTTGATAAGAGATGTTGTTAATAGGAAACGAGTTCAACTTCAATATCAATGTGCTTTAAGAACTTAATGTCCACCAAATTTTTTAAGGAGGAGATTTTGTTTCTGCTTCTATGATTAAACATGGAGCGATGGAAAAATTTAGAATTTTTCTCACCTTCTTTGAGCCATCTAATGCACGATTTATGAGGCGAGAGAATCTCCTCTTGTTTTGTTTGATTTTCGAGATGTCCATGATTATTTGCTGTTGTATTTCTTGCAGACGTTCTTCAAGAGTGCCTTGAGCTTGAAAGGTTATCTTGAATTCTTCTTTATTCTAGATTTTGATGCAACTTTTGAGATATTTGAGTTTTTACTGAAAAGGCTTCATGGGAGAGCTTGGATTTGAAGGAGCTCGTGTCTACCATATTTTGGCATTGTCCAGGAAGGATTGGTTTGGGAGCCAAAATCTCTCAAAACGGAAAGGTTGATTCATAGGCTTGGCTTTGATGTCAATACTTAGACAAGCGGGCCAGTGATTAGAGCCTTTGCAATGAATGGAGGCTTTGAAAAAGAGATCCTTTTCCATGATATTTTTAGAAATAAGGAAGCAATCTAGTCTAGAGGCACCCTGGTGCTTTCCTTTACATCGCTTGTTCCATGTGAAAGTGCCATTGACGGTCACTGGATCCACTAGTTTTAGGACATGCATGGCCTCTATAAAGTGATCCGCCTCTTGATCTAGCCTTTTAATATCTCCTTTTTTTTAGAAAGGGATTTTATCATATTAAAGTTTTCTTGAAAATTGTAACTAGGTTCGGTCTTCATAATGACATGTAATTGTAACTTTTGTAAATGATGTTATGAAGAAAATAAAATTATTTTTGTAAGCCTTGCTTCATGGGTTTTATGAGCAAGTTAATTTTATTTTAGATGGGCTCCCATTGTGAGCCTTAGGATTTGTCATTAAGGTCAAAGAATTAATGTCATGTACGAAGAGCTCTACTTGAGCATGTGTATAATGTATATGAGTCAATTAAGTGTCAAGAAAGCCCTCAAAAGATAAGCACAATCCTCTTCGCTTCATGTCGGCTTCTTATTATGGAGACACACTGGTTCACTATGTCATGTCAACTTATATATGACAGACAAACCACTATAAATAACAACCTCAACCTAGTTCAAAAGGACAGAATTTCAGAGATCCTTCTCTGAGTTTTTCAGATATCTGTGGTAGAAGATAAATTTGCATCTCCCTCTAAAGTTTGGATAGGAGTACAGTGAGGAAGCTCACATGTCTCTCTGTGATTTCAGAGGACAATCACAGTCAACAATTCAGATGCCTCTCTGAGATTTTCAGTGGAAAATAATAGTTAGAATTTCAGACATATCTTTGAGATTTCGAGTCACAATTGTAGTGAGGCATTTCAGATTACTTCTCAGACTTGCAGGGCCAGTTCATGAGGAAATTTCAGTTTGGTGAAGGCTACAGTTTGGGTCTGTTTGAAGTGCAAATAGGATCACAATCAAGAAGAGTTTGGATCTCTCTGAATTCGGTGGCCAAGTGCAGAGATAAGTTTGGATAGACGATGAAGGAGTAACAAAGAAGTTTAAGGGCTACCCACTTGAACAATAGTTCAGATTTCAAAGGGAAGGTCTCAGTGTCACAATAGAAGATCATAGATTGGTGATCTTGACGATAATGATTAGATCTCAGTGGTGGCAATGTTTCAGTACTAAGAAGATCGAAAGGAAGATGAATCGAGAAGGTGGAAGAGGACTTGTGTCTTGGTCTTGGAGTGGCTAAATAGGTCAAGGGTCTTGGTCTTGGTATTTGTCAATTGGAATCTCTATAAGAAGAATTTGTGCGGGTTTTCCTCACAAAGAGTGAGAGGTTTTGGCCCTGGCTTATAGCCTACATGTTTTGTCTCTTGTCTATTTATGTTCATGCATTGGTTATTGTTTGATGAAGAAGAACACTAAGAATCTAACGTAAAGAAGATCCTAATCTAAATAAGTAAAAAGCATTTGCAAGTAGTCACTAATGGAAGAGAAGTCAACTAATACTAATGCCCTAGATTTCTCAACAAGTTTTTCTCCAAACTATCCATAGGCGGTCTTCCAACATCTAGCCTAGTTTCTTTAGAGCGCGAAGGAAGTATGATCTTTTGTCAACAATATGTAGTCCACAGATGTTGGATATATATCCCTCTTGACTTGAGCCTAAAATTTTGAATTTGGTTGTTAAAATTTGGTTGTTTGCCCAACAATCCATGAAAAAAACTTCTTTAGGATGCCAACATATAGCTAGATCTCCTTTTGACCATTTGCATCAATGGGCAAGCTTTGGTCTCCTTTCCAACATTGGGAGATAATAAAGGAGACTTTTTCTTGAGGGCATTTTATTTCTTGAATCATCATTATATTAGGTTTATCTTGGCGAAGACGTGTCTTAACAAGCCTTCACTTATCTAAGCAGTTTAGGACTCTTATGTTCTATGAGATGATTTTCATTGAGTAGAAGGAGGAGTTGAGGCAAGGGCCTCAATCATCAAAGTAACTTATCCTAAATTGATCAAGAAGTCACCTAATTCTTGTAAGAGTTGCTTGTTGCTACACATGTCTCTCTGCCTATCTTATTTGAAGGGTTTATGCTAGTCTTTGGGGTTTTGAAGATTGACCCTAAGATTGTTGGGAGTGGTCGGAGTGTGCCTGTTCTAAGTGCGACTTGGTCTTAACTTTGAGGAGCATTCTCTTTAGGATATAGACTTGATGTTTAGGAGTGGTCTCAGGATCCATGTTCTTCTAGTTGGCTACCATTGCTTTTAGATCTAAAGAATTTAGTTCCATATCTTCACCTCCATCTAGAATATCTTGAGAGAGCACCTTTGTCATCGAGATCTCAGGGTTGGTAAGCAGAGCTGATTGGTGGGGACCAGAAGCGCTGGAGGAACTTGTAGTCATTGTTGAATCCTCTTGGTGTGATCTAATATTGGCCATGTTCAGATCTAGTTGAGAAGGCTCTTGTGTCATCGAAGATGTGTCAGAGTCTGTGGTAGCGAGGGCTTAGAAGTTGTTTTGGGTTTGGAGCCTTGGATCAGTTTCAAAAGTAGTTGAAGCCTTTGTGTGCTTACGATTGGGGAATTGATTGAAGTGAAGTCTTTTAGTTTTGTTGGTGGGTCATTAGGCTGTTGTGTTGCCATGATGTAAAGAGGGCATTCTTTGACGAGATGACCATATTGATGGCAACACGAACAACTTATCCTTGAAATAAAGATCAATGGAGGGTAGGAGAGGCTGGGAGATGTCTATGTAGACACAAATTCATGCATGAGATGTATATCTACCTCGTTTGGTGACTTCCTACACCCTCTAGGGTTTCTTCCTCCCATAATTCCCTTGGTAGAGAGTATAATATCATCAAAAGTGGGACCACCATAAAGCGTTCTTTATCTAGGCAAAAGCATTTAGTCCAAAAATGAAGCTAAAGTCCCGCAAAATTAAAGAAATATGGATTACAAAGATCACAATGAAGAAGCCAGTGGCCCTCAATTCTAGATCTATTTGTGTCTTAGGCTTCATTTGTTTTGAATCCAATTGATGAAAGCACACTCTTTTAGAATTTACTTGAACTTAGCACCTTATATTTAATTCCAAGAAATTAATTATTCAACAAATACACAGCCAAATTCCTAACCAAAATATTTAGCGGAAGCAAAATTGCTCTCGATCTGAATCACAACAATATACACGAATTTCTGCCCAACAATTCAGTTCATCGATAATAAAACTCAGAATCTACTTGGGCTCCTGTTGTGGGATAATGGCCCAACTGAACATAAATAAACCTTGAGTTATCCCGCTAATCAAGCCCTAGATTTGCCCTTTGATTTTTCGTCACTAATCTGGATCTGTCTCCCTCGCTGCCCCTTGCGCCTTCCCTGGACCGGATACACTAGTGTAGCGCATTCCTCCTCTTGAAGCTAGTGTTGCTATTGTGTCTTTGCCTCAACCCTTAGGCTAAATTTATAACTTTTCCAAGCTAAGATCGACGACGAAAATTAGCTTGTCAAGTTAATTGAAGATAAGTTACTTCAGTTAACTTTCTTATCTTTAACTTTCTTTAGTTTAACTCAAGTACTAATCATAAATTTAGCTTGCATTACATGCATGTCACATGCAACTCATTCACTTGCATCTAACTCACTTGCTCATTGTATATATATATACATATATAATCATACTAATGATTAATTAAATAATAATTAGTTATTGAAGAGACATGTCCCATAGGACATGACTATTAATGAACTGGCACCTTGCCTAGTATATAAGTGGTGCCCTCATTTCTAACCAACCATATATTTTTCATTCATACATTTATACAATATTCTTATTCCTAAAGTGGATTCTTTTACTACATTCCAAATATCTTGGACTATTTGATGTACGTAAACAAACTTTGTTTGTTACGTTGGTATTAGAGCCAATTTGATCTGGCCTTTGTCCATCAATTTTAAATCAAGTTTGTTGCTATTGCAATTAAGGCTGTTAGCTAGACGTTTTTTTGGAGGTTCCTCATTTTGTTGTTAGGCCTTTCTTTGACCATTAAAAAAATTAAAAAAAATACATGTTATAGATCAAGGCTAAGAAGCAACAAATAAAGCTAAGAAGCAACAAATAAAGCAAGTAAAGGAAAGTTCTCAGAAGAAACACAATGAGAGATTTCATGCAGGAGGAGATCAGGAGGAGTGCAAAGGGGGGCAACAAGAGTGGCAAGGGAGGTGAAGAGGAGAGTGTTGCTCTTGCGACAAAGGGAAAGAAGGGTAAGTAGGTCAAGAAGAGGTCTTCTAGTGGAGCAAAGCAGGAGAAGGGGAAGTAGAAGGCTAAAGAGAAGGACATGAGAAAAGTGAAATGCTTTGCTTGTGGGAAGATGGGTCACTATGCTGTTAGTGTCCCAACAATAAGGGTAAGAAGAAATAGGGAGTTGCAGCTTCAACTGATGTGGATGATTTTGCAGCCATATTTGATTCAAAGTGTGCTTTTGTGGAAAGTTTAGCCACTCACATTACATCTTCTCGTGCATGGTTCACAGACAGTGGAGCATCCTGCCATATGATCGGAGTTAGAGAGCACTTCACGAGCCTTTTAGAGGATGATATTGACTTGGCAGTTGTGCTTGGAGACAACTCCAAAGTCAAAGCAGCAGGAATGGGGACATTTTCATTTCAGAGGGAGTCATCACCTCCTCTGAAGGTGATAAATGTTCTTTATGTTCCAAGGTTGAAGAAGAGTTTGATATTAGTCTCTAGCTTGGTGGAGGACAAGGGGTTTGAGGTACTGTTCCGAAAGGGACAAGTGTTGATCTATCCCAGAGGATCTAGTATCGAGTCTTCTTGTGTGATTGGATCTTGTAGTGGGAGACTATACAAAATTATGTTTCAACCTCTTAGAGCTATGGTAGCGCATATTAGTAGTAGTATGTGGAGCTATGGCACGGGAGGATGTCCCACTTGCACCATGGAGCTTTCAAGATGTTGAGGGAGGCCATTACAGGTTTGCTTGACTTTAGCATAGAGCATCATGATGTGTGCAGGAGGTGTGCTTGGGGAAAGTACACCAATACACTTTTCCCGAGCAGTGACAACAGAGCTGCAAGTATTATTGATTTGATTCATTCTGATGTATGTGGTCCTATGTCCCATGTTTCATTGAGTGGATATGAGTTCTATGTGACATTCATTAATGATCACTCCAGGAGGACTTGGATTTACTCCTTGAAGACCAAGGATGAGGTCTTCCATAGATTCCAAGAGTTTATGGCTCTTGTGGAGAACCAGACAGGGAGGAAAATTAGGGTGTTGAGATCACATAATGGGGGCGAGTATACTTCCATGGAGATGAGAGAGTTTTGTGGGAGCGTTGGCATCAAGAGGGAGCTTATTGTGCCTTATAACCCCCAACATAATGCGGTAGCTGAGAGGAAGAACAAGACCATTGTGGGTGTAGCTAGAGCAATGTTGCATGATCAGAGTTTACCTTTCTTATTGTGGGTTGAGGCGTGTAACGCTGTTGTTTATTTGCAGAACAAGAGTCCACACAAAGTCTTAGGGAGCAAGACCCCTGAGGAGGTGTATATTGGCAAGAAGCCAAAAGTTGGGCACATCAGGATATTTGGGTGCCTTACATATTCACATGTCCTTGAGGAGAAGAGGACGAAGTTGGAACCCACTACAAAGAGGGGTATCCTAGTGGGTTACGGTGAGACCAACAGTGCCTACTGAATATATCTATAAACGAAGATTGTCCTGAGGCAGAATGTGACATTTGAGGAGGAGAGGGCTTTGAGGAGGTCTCAGGAGGTTGATCAGGTAGAGCAATAGGCTCCTCAGCATGGTGATATACTACAGGTTTCAAGGGCATTAGGATCATGTGGTTCACCTTCTTCAGGGGTGACAGGTCCATAGAGTATAGGTTCACTTGTTTCAGGATCACTTGGTGGAGGCTCATTAGGCACAATATCTTACAGTCTAGGATCTCCATTGGTTATAGCCGAGCCTTCCTCGCCAGGAGGAGAGGCACCAGTTGAGGATTTTCCCATACCACCACAGGAGAGTATTGCAGGGAAGAGGAAGCCATGATGGCTTCGGGAGACCCTAAAGGAGGCTCAAGAGGCAGTGGGGAGACCCAAGTGGTCAGTGAGGGAGAGCAGAGCACCAGAAAGGTTGGGTGGCTTTGTGGCAGATGTTGTGGAGACAAAGCCAACTAGTTTTGAGGAGGCTGCTAGTCATCAGATCTGGAGAGATGCCATGGTGGAGGAGTATGCCTCTATCATGAAGAACGATATTTGGGAGGTAGTACCACGTCCCCAGAGGAAGTTAGTGGTGACTTCCAGGTGGCTCTACAATATCAAACGTGCCGTGGATGGCAACGTGGAGAAGTTCAAAGCTCCATTTGTGGCTCGGTGGTTCTCACAGGTAGAGGGTGTTGGCTATGAGGAGACCTTTGCAACAGTTGCTCATTATACTTCCATTAGAGCAGTGATATCTATAGCAGCGGAGATGGGATGGAGGATGGAACAAACAAAGTTCGTTCTTTACGTTAAATACTCTAGAAGACTTGGAATATTTAGATCTCCATTGAGATACAAGAATATATATATATATTAAATGTATGAATAAGAATGATGATACAATTGAGGGTGAGGGGCTTGCTTATATACCAAGCAAGTGTCCCTTTATGAACGGTCATGTCTCCTTAGAGATGCCTCTTTGTTTAATTAATTATTACTTATTTACGTATTATTACGTTTATTATTGATTATTTATATTTATTACTTTTACATAATTATATTCATAACATTGCCTTCCTCTTCAAAAAGCTTTGTCCTCAAAGCTTGTTGATGAAAGGACTTGATCTTTTTTTTTTGCTAAGAATGTCTTCCCATCTTGAGATAGTCATCTTTGTCTGTACAAGTTGATATGATCCTTGGAGTGATACATAAAATTGTCGCATGAAGGATCTAGCCATCCTAAATTAATTTTTTGTGAAATCTTTTGATAACTGGAAACTTGTCATGAACTATTATTATTGGACCGAGTTGTGCGTACTTCATTATTCTTCGGAAAATAAGGCTATTGTTTATGTTCTGGGTGATATAGATTCGTAGATTGATTGAGATGTTTGTTTTTGTGATCCAGATGTAGATAAAGAGTTCTATTGGTTTCCCTTATCATGTGTGTGGCTAGATTCTAATTTTAATGTACTTCAAGTTATGATGTCGTCGAGTTGGTTACAAAATCTTCATATGGAATTTCCTTAGTCTCAACATCTGAGTGTTTTTTTTCTTTCACTGATGTGTCTTCTTCTTGAGTTGTGGTATTCATTGGATTGGTAATACCACTTTCTTCAACTTGGATTGAAATGACTGGAGACTTTGATACTACTTCTTGAAGTTGTTCTAACTTGTCATTTAGTGACTTTTGTCACGTTTAAGCTTCTTTATTTGTGTAAGGAGCTTTTTGGTTATAATTCCTTAGACGTGAAACCTTTTTGCTTTTTGGATTGTTGATTTTATTCTTAGTAGCCTCATCATCTTTTAAACTTTTGATTTGTTCGAATAATGTTTGATTAAGGTTCCATAAACGTAAATTTTCTTCTTCTTGTTCCAGCAAGTGCTTTTTGAGTTCCTTCTTTATGGCCTTAACTTTCTTGACTTGTTCGAGTAGTTTTTCATTTTCTCTGAGGCGCGGAATTTCTGTCTTTATTGGAGATGACTTCTTCAAGCTCTTTTTGCTTCTTTGGTATTATTTTTTTATTATCTTGAAACATTAATTCCGGAATATCCTTAAGTCTTTTGATGAAGGCTTTATTGGTTTTGACTTCATTATCACATCCTTGAAGAGATGGTTATTGTCCTCTTGTAAGGAAACATCATTTTTTTCTTTCTTTCGAAGTTAAACATGAACTTACCTAATTCTTTTAACCAAGGATGACCCAAAATAATGTCAATTTTTGGGTTAAACATAGTAACGACACAAAATTGAGAGGTGCATTCATAATGGTCAATTATTACTTGTAAGTCATTAATTTCATATTCTTTTTTGCCAAAAATATTTGTTTCTCCAATGTTTGACTCTGTAATTAATAGATGATTTTCTAGATTAACTTCGATGTAATTTTCCTTGTGACTTGTGTTGATAGTGATAGTAATCTCTTTCCTTTAGGTATTCCCTTTTAATGTAATTAATCTACGATTTGCAATTGGAATACTTTTATAGGAAAATTTTCCTTCCTTCATCATTTTCGAATTACGCTTCATTTTTTTCTCTTCACTAGTTGACTCCAATTTGCCTTACTTGAAGGTTTTATAATAATGCCTCTCTCTTGTCTTGAATTGAATTATTATTTTTGTCGCTTCTTTCGCTTTCGTAACTTTTTATTTATTGGTTTTTAAATAAAATAAAATTAACTATATAATAAATATTATATGATTTATTATATAAATGTTATAATAAATCATATAAAATCGAATTATCATGTTAACAACTTATTGAAAAGTTTTATTGCGGGATGGGGTTGCTTTAACCGGTCACAACAGACGATCAGGCAGACAAGGGCTGGTTGTTTGAAAACTATGACGGTCAAGGACAGGGGAATGCGATGGATAGGGAAAGGCAGAGGTGACATGGTGGTCGGGGATTGGTGCTGATAACAACAGTAGATGGGAACGCAGTCGATTGGAGTGGATGGGCAGGCAGTTTGGATGGGTTAGGGGAGATAGGTGAAGGTTATCGTGACTAGGCGGAAGAGAGGTGTGGCAGCACGAAATCGAGCAAAGACAATGGTTAGCTATTTATTCTAGATATCGAGCAACAACAGTTAATTCGTTCCTGGCTCTAATCTTAGCGACGATGTTAACAATTGTTATGTGGAAACTACAATATATTTGGTACAGTGAATTGGCATCAGCAACTAGGCACAAATGGAACCCCCGATTCTCGTTGTACGATCACTATTCAGAGATTCAATCCTTGCGATTAATTTACTGCCAGTTTAATTAATGCAGACTATACAATGGCAAGGTATAATTTATGGGTTGAGAACAATTATGATGGACAATAGTGGGGCCACAGTTGGCAATGTTGGATTTCAGTAGCAGCAACAAATGCGACTGATGGACAAGGCGTCGGTGCAACAACATGTTAGTGGAAGCGTTGACGGGGTATGGGTGAGGTGCAAGCTGCGAACTAGGGTTGCCGATGCTTCAATGGCAACAGGTACTCACCACAGTGCAGGTTGTCGGGTCAGCGAAACCAACGAATATTATTGTCAAAGGCGTAAATGACGAAACCAACGAAACTCCAAAGGCTGTGTAGCAACGCTTCAATCGTGATCCCAACAAGGTTGACGATGACTTAATGGCCAAAGGCCGGATCAGAGAATGTGGCTTTGATACCAATGGAAAAAACAAAGTTCGTTCTTCACGTTAAATACTCTAGAAGACTTGGAATATGTAGATCCCCATTGAGATACAAAAATATATATATTAAATGTATGAATAAGAATGATGATACAATTGAGAGTGAGGGGCTTGCTTATATACCAAGCAAGTGTCATGAACGGTCATGTCTCCTTAGGCATGCTTCTTTGTTTAACTAATTATTACTTATTTACATATTATTATGTTTATTATTGATTATATATATATATTTATTACTTTTACATAGGATTCATTTGATGGATGTGAAGATTGCCTTTCTCATTGGTGTTATGCAAGAGGAGGTGTACATTGAGTAGCTTAAGGGCTTTGAGTTGCATGGGAGGGAGTCTCATATATGGAGGTTGAAGAAAGCCTTGTATGGAATGAAGCAGACATCGAGGACATGGTACGAGAGGATAGATGCCTACTTGCAGCAGACGGGTTTCTAGAAGAATGATGCAAATCTGAACCTATACTTTATCTTGGTAGGTGACGATATACTCATTCCGTTTTGTATGTGGATGACTTGTTTATTATAGGGGAGGACAGACTCATCTAGCATTGCAAGAGAGATCTTGCTTTAGAGTTTGATATGACTGATATGGGGTTGATGCATTACTTTTTGGGGTTGGAGGTATGGCAAAAGGATGGGCATATCTTCGTGGACCACGGCAAGGCAAGTGATATCTTGAGGAGATTCCGTATGGATGGTTGCAAGTCTCTGTCTACTCCTATGATCATCAATTGGAAGAAGCTGCATGCTTCAAATTCCGAGTTGGTGAACCCCACTTTGTATCAACAACTGATCGATTCATTGATGTATTTAGTCAACACTAGACTGGATATTTGTTTTGTAGTCAACACATTGAGTCAATTTATGATGGAGCCTAGGAGAGTACACTTGGTGGTTGCAAAACCTCTGTTGAGGTATGTTACCGCTCAAACTAACAGGGGGGTCCTATAGGGGTACTTGCTAGGTCAAGAGAAACAATGACGCTAAATCACACAGTCACCATAACTAAAGCTTCCTACTAATTACGAACTTTCATCGATGGGAGGAGACCTGATATATAGAGAATCACTTATAAAGGATAGATCAACTAAGATGGGTGTGAAGTGATCTCGTGGACCCTTTCTTAGGGGAGGCTTAAGAATGGGACTTGCTTGCTTCTTAAGCAAGGTACAAATTTTTCTAGGATAAGGGGATGAGGATTTAAGGGCTAGGTTCAAGGAGTGTGAATTGTAGAGAAGCTTCCAAAACCTTAAAAGCCTTGTTGAACTTGGTTTCCTAAGTGGTTTTTGAAGTATTGACTTTTCAAAAGTATGGGACCACACGGGACCAAGTGGACCCAGGTTAGGTCAAGGGAAAGGAATTTAACAACCAATGTAGGCTTGACCTAATTAGGGAGGGGAAAGAGATGAATGAATGAATTTTCAATGAAAGGCAATGCAAGGATCCCAATGAGGTTTCTAGCCTAAGGGAAACCACGGGCAAGGATTGGTCTTCGAGCTAGGGCTTGTGATATCTCAATATCCTACTATTGGAATCTCATGAAATTTGGAGGGCTTCTTGAGGACACACCAATGCAGCTGTGGACCAAAAATCAAAGTATTTTGATGGCTAGATTGTGAGATAATTGATGCCCTAGGTGACCTATGTAGGCTAGGCCTAGAAAAAGAGGGGAAGGTCGAAGAAATAAGCTTTAAAGTGATCACTAGAGGAGGACCAGTGCTTTGTCCTTTGGGAGAGATGGAGTCATGGGAGTTTTAGAGTTTGGATTGATTTCCACTTGTCAAGGAGGCCTAAAAGACAACTTCGTTGGGCATTAGGGCTTAATGGAAGTAGCTTCAAGGTCATTTATACTTCGTTCAACAATATTTGGTGACTTATCAAGATGAGGATGTCTCTAGGAACATTCATTCATTCAATCATGGCCTAATCATGATACAAAACTATTTAGAGATTTAATTTCCACAATTTCGTTCCAAGAAAAGCAACAAATTAACCCTAGAATAGTGAAAATCCCAATATCATGAATGCAACAAAATAAAGAATCAAGGAGTGTGAATTGTAGAGGAGCTTCCAAAACCCTAAAATTCTTATTGAACTTGGTTTCCCTAGTGGTTTTTGAAGAATTGTCTTTTCAAAAGTATGGGACCACACGGGACCAAATGGACCCTAGTTAGGTCAAGGGAAAGGAATTTAGCAACCAATGATAGGCTTGACCTAATTAGGGAGGGGAAAGGGATGAAGGAATAAATTTTCAATGAAAGGCAATGCAAGGATCCCAATGAAGTTTCTAGCCTAAGGGAAACCAAGGGCAAGGATTGGTCTTCGAGCTAGGGCTTGTGATATCTCAAGATCCTACCGTCGGAATCTCATGAAATTTGCAGGGCTTCTTGAGGACACACCAACGCAGTTGTCGACCAAAAATTGAAGTATTTGGATGGCTAGATCGTGAGATAATTGATGCCCTGGGTGACCTATGTAGGCCAGGCCTAGAAAAAGAGGGGAAGGTCAAAGAAATAAGCTTTAAAGTGATCACAATAGGAGGACCAGTGCTTTTCCCTTTGGGAGAGATGGAGTCATGGGAGATTTAGAGTTTGGATTGATTTCCACTTGTCAAGGAGGCTTAAAAGACAACTTCGTTGGGCATTAGGGCTTAATGGAAGTAGCTTCAAGGTCATTTATACTTCGTTCAACAATATTTGGTGATTTGTCGAGACGAGGATGTCTCTAGGAACATTCATTCATTCAATCATGGCCCAATCATGATACAACACTATTCAGAGATTTAATTTCCACAATTTCATTCGAAGAAAAGCAACAAATTAACCCTAGAATAGTGAAAATCCCAATATCATGAATGCAGCAAAATAAAGAATCAAAATAACCTTAACATAGTACATACATGTAAGAAGAATATATCCAATCACCAAGATATGCCAATCATAGAAGCTCCAAGACAAAGAAGAATAACCAAACATCGAAATTCATCTATTCATCCAAAAAATCTCCTCCTCAAAAGATAGCGAAAATCTCACAAGAAGATATGATCCAATCCAAGTGATGATGAAAAAATGAACTCATCTCACTTGTATTTATACACTAATTAAGAATTTGAATTAGTCCATTAGGTCTACATAAGCCCCAAAAATAAAATAATGTGCTAAAAACCTAACTTTTGGTGACAAGCCCATCGAACCAGCTCATAAATGAAATAATAAGCATCTTAAGAGGTAAAATGATAAATAAGGGCCCTCTAAGAGGCCCGATGAGGTCCATAGGTGACGTAAAGAAGAATAGGGCCCTCAAAAGTGATGGACAAGGGGTTGACCCCTTTTTCTCCAAACAATAAACATGTGGTGCTCTTAGTGGGTATGGGGGTACAATAATAACCTCATGGGTCTCCAAATGAATTGAAAATACCTGTATATCATCTGTAAGGGCTCCAATGATGGTGTAGGTCATGCCACATCATCCTACGAGTATGGGGTCAACTGCCAAGTGCATGGTACATCTGTGGGGTTGGCTAGGCAAAGGTGAACTAGGTGCATCTTCTTCGTTCAATAGGTGAATCTCGAGCAATCTCTGAACATCCTCGGGGATCCATGGAGTGTTGTCTACTGTTGTGGAGTTGCATGGCTCTCAACACACACCCTACATGTGCCACTGTAACCATCTGGAGGGCTAGGACCATGTATATTGAGACCAAACCCAAGATGGAGACCACCTGCAATCCCGCATAAGATCCAATGCGTCCCCTAGCCTTTCAATACAATAAGTCATCAAGGAAATTGAGTAAAAGAGCTTACAGACCATGGACCACAAGTGGGGACTTTATAATGGCCTGCCCTTCCATAATGGGCTTTAGGATGTGCTAATGTCTCCAAACTCCAAATGGGGTTAACCAAGTATCACATTAGGTGGTTTCTACATCTAAAGGGAATAATATGTTCAAGGTACATCCTTCAAAAGGTGGTGGTATGTGATAAAAAGGTGAGTGGAATAGGGGATGAGAAGGGGCAGCCCTGGACCACATGTTGGGGTACAAGGGTAGCTGATAAAAGGGAAGCCCAAACTTGGGTATATAATGTATAGGAGGGAGCAATCGTGGAGCATGAGGTGCCCCCACCTTGATTTTTCCACCCTTCTTTATATGCCTTTTGCCTTTTCATGAATTTTCTTTAATTAACTGCTCGAAGCTCAAAGGGTAAGAGCGTGATGTGTGAGATATGGCAGTGGATACCCCCTTTTAAGGTAGGGTGATTCATGGCCCATCAGGGGTTGGGACAAATCATGGGTTCCTATATGATGAAGGAGGTTCTAGAACCTGTAGGAACCAAGGTGATGGCCATGATGATGGGGTAGAGCTCATGTATTGGATTTTTCCCACATGCTAAATGTGTTTGTCCCAACCATCTTTTGCATTTTGTGGTACATTTTCCTGTTGAATGTGGACAATTATGCTTTTACTTTTCATTTTAGCTGCATCAACCTCTGGGGCATCATTCCAGGCCTGACCCAAGGCGTGGGCAAAGGGAAGGGGAGAACTAGCCCTATGTGGACCTAGTGGAGGAATATGGACCCAAGTGGGAGAATGATGAATTGGGTAATAGTGAGTGGAAATGGGGTAATATATGTGCATGAGGGAATGAGACCACACAACCAAAATCAGGGTTTCCCGTGAAATACCATCCCTAAAGCCAAATGGTCACTAAAAGAGATCCCACGAGACTAGAATTCGACGTTAATATCCAAAAGGGGTCTAGGGGACAAGAGCACAAACCTATCCCATTCTTTTCACCGAATCCCCCCATTTATCGATGCCTAGAAGTGTCCACGATAAGCAAACTACAATACTCAACTACCAAATGACAAGGCATACTTTTAGCTTCAGGGGACCCACCTTCAAACATATGATCATGGTAGATGGGTGAGGGACCACATGGTTGGCTCAGGTGGCAGAGAAATGGCACAATGAGATACTTGGTGGTTGCAAGGGGTTGTTGGCTTCTAGTTGAGGACCATCTTGGAGAAAAAACTTCTCCTAGGGATACCACCCACAAAATGATGGGTAACATCTCGCTCCAACTGGGACGTGATTTCTCGGAGAAGTGGATGAAGCTACTCAAATAGGATGTAATGAGAACTCCAACAATCTCATGGTCATCGTAGGCCTGTTACCTGCACATATAATAGATGAAGAACACGGGGCAACATGCTTTCGTGGCGTCTCATGATCACACATACTTAATGTTAGGCCACAAAATCAACAGAAAAATACAGTATGTAATTTTAGTTTAGATGCATCTACTTTACCATGATAAATATCATATGATGTTAGTTCTAATGTGAAAATCAACATGCAATGCATCCTACCCTAACATGCATATGGTACAAAACTACTACTAAGTGTAATCATAAAGCCAGTGCAACCAACATATCATCAAATCAATATAAATATGCTGACCTATATGATTACTCATGTAGCAAATGCCAAAGTGAATGTGGACAAAATCACATGGATGATAAGGCCGGTGGTAGGTAGGAAAATAATGGCCACACATGGATGATCACATGAGAAGAGGAAAGAAAAGGGTGTAATCTAGTCCATGAGATCCTCTCTTCTAGCCAAAGTATAGAGACGTCAATAATTAGGCTCATAAACTTTCGATAGATGGCAACCTCAGGCATATTATTTCCATTATGGTCCTTATCATTTATGTCATACTTTATGGCCTCTATAGGATTATGATTAGTAGGCAAGGGACACTGATGAGATGGAAAAACACAAGTAGGTTGCCCACGATGATCATATCGAAAAGGGGGGATTATAAATTGATCATGATTTTGAGGGTGTGTCAAAGGAGATAAAGTACAGTCAATGAGGGGTTCTTCCTTGACACCATACTTAGAAGGGCGAAAGGGCTCATGGTCACTCAGGATCATTTGAAAAGGGGAGAGGGGAATCACTTGTGGAGGACTTGAAGTGATGAACAAAAGGATAAGGCAACGGAGAGGGTGAAGTATTATATTCAATGGGGTTTTCCTCTTCCAAATGATCCTTTCCATGTAAGGGAAAATAATGACCCTTCTTCTCAAGGGTATCGATGGTTATGTCATCATAAATAATGTTTGAGAAGGGGAGACCACTCCCAACCTCATCTTCCTTGTCGGTGTCATAAATGGGATCAAAATCAAATTAAGGACCAACAATTTCCCATTTCTCCTTTTCAGTGTGGAAGTAATATTCAATGTCATCTTCCAAGGGGCTAATGTGGTCACCTTCTTCAAGGTTCTCCAAAGGAGATTCATCGAGATATTGTTGAGAAAGGTAAGGTTAGTCTCAACTTCGCTTTCCATGGTCTCATCCTTCCCAACACATTCTTTTCATCATGTGGACCCAAGGAGGACTCATCTTCTCATTCATCACTTAGATTCTCAAGGTCTTGATGATGAAGCCTTCCTCTTGAATGCTCAATGCGGGGCATACTTGAAAATGCCTAAGAAAGCCATCAACGAACTCCTCAGTGGATTAGATGCTCCTAGGTTTGTGATTTTGCAACCATGAGTTATGACCATAGAGAAAATTAAAGAATAACAACATAAGGACATCCTGGTGGACCACTTTCTCCTTTGAAGTATGTGCATTAAATCTTTCCACATGGTCAATTGTGGAGCTTGGGTCACCATCGAACATGGGTACCCCATGTAACATTCTTTCTGTGACATGACTGGGGTGCCTAGTGATGCTAGCGATGCCCAAAGCAGGAAAATCATCAAAGAAAGACACCCTAGTTTGGGTATACATGTAAATTTTGTAGGAGTCACCAAGGTGATTCTAAATATGCCTAGAAAAATGCTTGCTCTTCACCCTACGAGCATTGACCTTAAAGTTTAATGAAGAAATAGGGCTTCGTTCTTCCAATGGAGTCGCCAATAATGATATGTCAATGTGTCGTATGGGGAACAAAACACACGTTTCGTGTCCCCGACAACAACGCCAAAATCTTATTTTGCTCAAATTAGCAAGGGGGTCCTAGAGGGGCACTTTGTAGGTCAAAAAGAAACAATGAAGCTAAAGATCATTGTCACCATAGCTAAAGTTTCCTACTTTTTACGAACTTTCACTGATGGGAGGAGACTCGACATATAGAGAAGCACTTATAAAGGAAAAGATCAACTAAGATGGGTGTGAAGTGATCTTGGGGACCCTTTCCCATGGGAGGCTCAAGAATGGGAGTTGCTTGCTTCTTAAGCAAGGTACAAGGCTTTCTAGGTTAAGGGGATGAGGATTTAAGGGCTAGGTTCAAGGAGTGTGAATTGTAGAGGAGCTTCCAAAACCCTAAAATCCTTGTTAAACTTGGTTTTCCAAGTGGTTTTGGAAGAATTGACTGTTCAAAAGTATGGGACCAAGTGGATCCAGGTTAGGTCAAGGGAAAGGAATTTAGCAACCAATGTTAGGCTTGACCTAATTAGGGAGGGGAAAGGGATGAAGGAATGAATTTTCAATGAAAGACAATGCAAGGATCCTAGTGAGGTTTCTAGCCTAAGGGAATCCAAGGGCAAGAATTGGTCTTTGAGCTAGGGCTTGCGAAACTTCAAGATCCCATTGTTGGAATCTCTTGAAATTTGGAGGGCTTCTTGAGGACACACCAGCGCAGTTGTGGACCAAAAATTGAATGTAGAAGGCTTGGAAACACTGACGTTGCTCATCAAGGCAATATAGATGGAAAATCTAGCTGGTGGTCTACTATGTCTAAAGTTTAAACATCTTGTTAGGAGCCTCTACATGCTCCTAGGCATCTCTCAATGTTTGCTTGACCCATCTCGACCTCCAATAGAAGGAACATCTCGCTCCTTCTGCATTGAAGGCTGTGTCCCTGTTGCTAGTGCTGCTAGATCCTCGTCAATCTTCAGAGCCTCTCGGTCCCTTGTCCTCTACCACGAATGGCTTTGTGTCATGAGACCTTCTAAAGGTCCTACCCTCTTTGAATTTGACATCCCGATTGACGATGATTCTCCTCTGCCCTCGAATGTAGACACAATAGCCCACAAAGATCCTCTCTGAGAAGAGGGCTCCAATTTAGTCCTCTTCTCTAAAGGAATATAGACAAAAACTACCAAATATACGAAGGTGGATCACTTTTGGTCTCTCTCCTATAAAATTATCCTTGGTATTCTTTCCCTCCACTTCCTTATGAGGACTCTTGTTTTGCAAGTAAACAATTGTATTCTAGGCCTTTGCCCACAAGAACATAGGCATGTCTTGATCATGGATCATTGTCCTTGTTGCTCCAACTATGGTCTTGTTCTTCCTTTCAGCAAATCCATTCTGTTGAGGGTTGTAAAGAACTGTGAATTCTCTCTTGATTCTTGCCTCCCTGGAAAAACTCGAAACCATTGATCTCATTAGAGGTATACTCACCCTTCATCTCATTGGAGGTATACTCACCTTTGTTATTTGATCTCTACACCTTGATCTTCTTCTCAGTCTATCAGTCTAGTTCTCCATAAGAGCTTTGAACTCTTAGAATCAACTAAAGACGTCATCCTTGGTCTTCAGGAAGTAGATCCAAGTCCTCCTAGAATAGTCATCTGCGAAGGTCAAAAAATCAATTGAACCTCGTGATTGACTCCACTGACATAGGACGAACAACATTTTAATGCACCAAGTCCAACACTCCCTTAGACTTGGTCTCATTGTGAAGAGAGGTTGCCCTGGTATGCTTGCTAAGCGCACATCCTTTATACACACCCTCTTGCTTCACCGTGATCTCCAAAAAACTAGTGACCATCTCTCACAGTAGTGGTAAAACCCTATAGTGTAGATGTCCCATCCTCCTATGCCAAAGTTCACTCTGGCTATCATTGTCCTGCACCAGGGTCTTCATAGGATGTCCTCTCAATAGATATAGGTTGCTCTCCTTGATCTTTATTACACACCTCACATTGGTATCTGCTCCTCTCGACCCCACAAAAACTTCATCTCCCATAAAGTTGACCTGAAGGCCCTTGTCCACCGTGGCCGAAATGAAGGGCAAGTTCTTCTCCAAGCTCGATACATATAGCACCTCCTTAACCTCCATAGGACTCCTTGAGTTCAACTGGATTTGTATACTGCAACACCCTCCATTGCATATCTCGCATCAAGGTTGCACGAAACGGGCACGGGTTTGAAATGTGACCCCCCAAATTTTGGAAATGGGGAAACGCGAATATATATCTATATCTATATATATATATATATATATATAGTAGGACATTTAAGAAATATGTGCCATCATTAAGCATATATGATACATTCTAATTTATTACATCATGATAAAATTATCAATTATCAATGCATAAACTATAAGTCTCTAAATTTACATCACATTTACTCATGAATGATCACATAATAAAAATAGAAATATCCAAAATCAACCACGATAAATTTCTAATTTCTTATCTCATGCTTGATTGGGAGTCTCCTCCTACATAGTCGAACGACCTTAGTGCTCTTGATTAAATACAAGTTTCATACCCTAGTACCCTACATGCTCTTGATTATTGGGAGTCTTCCCTGCATAGAAGGCTTGGTTCTCTTGATTAAATACAAGTTCCATACCCTAGTACATGATAAAGTCCAATGGAAACATTGCAATCCCCCCAATCCTGAAATCCTGAAAAATAGATAAGTCTGCTGGATTTTGAGTGAGATCTAAAAGTCTACTTTCTCCATATGAAATCCAATGAGGGCGAAATCACTCTCAAACATCCCGAGTCATTTCATGGTAATGTTAAAAATTTAAGTAAAAGGATAAAAATGAAAAATAAAGGAGAATAAAGGAGAACATTACCATGAACTGCATATCAACACTAGGGCAAAAATTCACTTTTATAAATTTAGACAGGCATCTAGAAGCAACTAGAAGGAATTAGAAAAACCTAATTAAAAATTAGAAGACAAATTAATTTAAAAAAAGTCAAGTTGCATGTGGAAACGACGTCGTATGGCCCAGAAACGCGTTTCCGGCCGTACTGGCCACGTTTCCACCTCGAGAAACGTGCCAGTAGGGCCAGAAATGCGTTTTTGGGCTGTACTGTACGCGTTTCCATTTCCGTATGTAAACTCCTCCCCTGCGTTTCCTGCAACTTAGTCTCGCATTCTCTCCAAGTTCTACATGGAGATCTTGGTGCTTCTTGACGAAGTTGGTAAAGAGTTATCGAGATCTCGTCATATGTTGAGAAGCTCCATTGTCCACAAACCACACACAACGAAATAAGGTGCTAGAAAAGCAAGAGACTAAGGCAAACTCCATATCAAACTTCTTGAAAATCCCATCCATTTGTGTTGTTTTTGCTATAGAAGTTTTCCCTTTGCTTTCTTCTTGTTTAAATATTGTCTGGCACAGTGATTGAACTTTGACATGCAAAGCACGTGAGTTTGCTCATGTCCTTCTCCTTCTTGCTTTGTGAAGATCTACCTCCACCTTGGTTTTGCTTGGCCTTTCTCATACACTTTTTTGCTTGCCCAACAAAGAACTTGTTTCCTAAGAAATAGGAGGAACAAGTGCGCTAGAATTTAGGTGCTGGTTGTGCGTAGTAAGGCGTCGGGGTCCTTGAGAAATAAGGGTTGAAGTGCGCTAAGAGATAGGGCGCGATTGCGCTAGAAAATAGGGCCTGAAGTGCACTAGAAATAGGAGATCAATGTAAGGAATAAGGGGCTCAAGTGCACAATGAAGGAGGATCATAATTGAAGCAAGACAACAGGTTTGCAGAGCAAGTTAAGGAGGCAACAAAGGAAGAATTGTGTGTAGGAACGAATATCAATTCGTGATCAAGGCAAGCCAAAATCAATTGTATTAATTGAGAAAAGTGTGTCAATTTGTGTGATGTGTTTTTATCTCTAAGGGAACTTTGACATGCAAAGCACGTGACTTTGCTCATGTCCTTCTCATTCTTGCTTTGTGAAGATCTACCTCCATCTTGGTTTTGCTTGGCCTTTCTCATACACTTCATTGCTTGCCCAACAAAGAACTTGTTTCCTAAGGAATAGGAGGAACAAGTGCACTAGAATTTAGGAGCTGGTTGTGTGTAGTAAGGCGTTGGGGTCCTTAAGAAATAGGGGTTGAAGTGCGCTAGAAATAGGAGATCAATGCAAGGAATAAGGGGCTCAGGTGCACAATGGAGGAGGAGCATAATTGAAGAAAGACAATAGGGTTTGCAGAGCAAGTTAAGGAGGCAACAAAGGAAGAATTGTGTGTAGGAACGAATATCAAATAGTGATCAAGGTAGGCCAAAATCAATTGTATTAATTGAGAAAAGTGTGTCAATTTGTGTGATGTGTTTTTATCTCTATGTTTTTATTCTATTGCATATGAATTGTTAAGAAACTCTGTATCTTAGTGGACATAATTAGTTTTAGTTTTCAACGATTCATCAAAGTAGTTGCATAATTTCATGGAAATTTAACATGGTACCAGAACAAAGAAAAACATTAATGCCAACACTAGATTGACCAATCAGTGAAGAGTGTAGATCAAGCAGAAGGCCTGAGCTAGAGATTGGAGAGAAGTTTTTTAATGGGAGTTTTTCTTTGGGTTGAACAAAAAAAAAATTCGATTAATAAAAAGCAAAAAAAGTGCCCGCCTTTTTTTTTAAAGAAAAAAATAATTAAAAAAAGGGAAGTGGGTTGTGGTGGTCAACAACCCAACTGTTGGCCAAGCCACTAGTCGTCGCCAGGCAGTCGATAGCCACAAGAACGATAGAGAACACAACGCGCAACCAATGACAGGAGATTAAGCCGAAGGTTGGTCGAGGGCGATAGAGTCTGGAAGTAGGGGAGACAATAGGTGGCTGACACTGGGCAACTCACAGTTAGTGAGGTAGCCGACACAGGTTTGAGTAGAGGGTTGCTTGAAAATCTAATTAAGAAGATTTTTGTTGCTAGATTGTTGAAGTGTTCAGGCAGGGAGCAAAAAGGCTTTGGGCAACCTTGGGAAGTGTGCAGAAAGCTTGGGTAACAAGTCCTGAACAATGTGCAGAGGGTTGTGGGGTCAAGAGGTCACAAGTGTTGAAGTCGACAGAGCGTAGGAGTTGGGAAACAACCAAGGCAATAGTCACATTGTTATGAATAAAATAATAATTAAATAAAAAATAAAATATTGATAATAATAAAATAATAAAATAATTAATCAATTATGCGCAAGAGTTGGGAAACACCAAGGCAATAGTGAGAGTTTATGAATAAAATATATAATTAATAAAAATAGAATATTGATAATAATAAATAATTACTAAATTAATTTTAAACAACTATTGTTTTGAAGGGTCAAGGTAAATAACAGCACTGTTCACCTTTGTGCGGTAATCCTATATAGCACCACTATAAGGCAAGATCACCTTTAATTAATCAATATTATATACTATATATATATATTATATACCATTAATTCAATTCAATATATATATATATATATATATACACTACAAATACATTTAAATACAACAAAGCATTGGTTTTTGTGCTAATAGTGGTATCTGAGCCTCTTGGTTCTTTGGCCAAATCTGTTGCATAGTTTGCTTGTTTGCTATCCACTGCTCTGTTGACCACCCATTCTCCACCGCAGTTGCTCACTGTTCCATATTCCTCGTTGTTACCATCCCACACACCACTTCTTCACTTTTATCTGTGAACCATTGTGTTGATCAATTCCTTGCGTTGTGACTACCATTGTAAGCTTGTCTATTGCCACCACTTGTCAACCCTAACGCCATATAAACGACTACAACCACCAACACTCCCTGCTCCTATTCATGTTGGTCCTTATTGTTTCGCACTTGTGCTGTTGTCTTTTCGTCGTGTACTATTTTGACACAGTGTGGCTACCATTATTTGTGCAGACATATATCTTCCGACAGTATCGACAACTTGCTCCGACAGACACCCTGGGTCCACACTCTATCTCATATGTGTCTTGTTCGTTCTACGACTATCACGACTACCGTCTTGTTGCTTCATCGATAAACACAACCACCATCTTGTTCCCTATTTGTAGTGCCTTTAGTAACTATATAATTATAGAAGTTTAATATTATATAGTCCATTATATTATAAATCACTATATATATATATATATATTTATTATATATATATATATATAATATATAATATAAGCGTAGGGTAGGAGGAACATGAACAAAATGGTGAGCAATGATGAGTTACAAGCCGATATTAACTACTATAGAGACGAAGTCAATAGTGTGCGATATCACCTTAGTAACTTGGGAAAATCGCAAACAAAATTTAATGAAGGACAAAAGAAGTTGACGTCGGTGATGGAGCAAATATTACAGAGAGACCTCAAAATTGACAAGACTACCAAAAAATCCAATGAACATGGTGAACTGATTAATAAACTAATAGAGAAGGTGGACATGTTGATGTTATGGTCTTCTCTCTATTAGGGGCCGATGAATAGCCCACACAAAGCAACTAAGCTTGAGCAACCAGAGTAGCCCATAATATACTTTTCAGGTGGCTAGTACAGGACCAAGATTCCAGAAAGAAACCATCAGTGAATTAAAATGAGGTACCAAAATATGACGAGAAAGACCACAAAATAGCAATTGTCTGGGTCAACAAAATCGATGGAATTTTTGGTGCAAATCCACCATTAGGTAAAAGAAGATAATGATTGTGTCCAATACGTTAGAGGGCGAAACATATGATTGGTTTCTCTAGTGGACGAAAAAGTGTGATCTCTGTTCTTTTCTCTTTCAAGGGTTTACTACAACACTACTAAAAATATTTCATGACAAGGACGATGACGACCTTTAGAACAAATTTATGCATCTCAAAGAAAAGGGCTTTGTAAGTGATTATACTCACGAATGGGAAGCATTAGCGATACAACACAGTGGATTCACTGAGGATCAACTATTGAATATGTATATTTGTGGATTAAAGGACTATATTTGTGTTGAATTGAAATTATGCAAGCCCAACACTATTGAAGAGGCTAGACATGCAACAAGGATTATTGAACAAAAAAACAAGTTCAACAAACCATAATACACCAAGGAAGATGAAAACCAACTACAATACTCAGGTAAGAAAGAGATAAACAAATGTAGACATTGTAGAGACAAATGTATATAGTGCTAGGTGCAGAATGGTTAACAAAGTTAAGAAGCTATACTACAAACTTTGAAGAACAGTTCACGGAGTTTAATTGTCAAGGTCAACACTATAAATTATATGGTATTGATGCTCCCAACCTCAAGGAAGATGCAAATACATGCGAAAACTTCACCAACACACGAAGCACAAACAAAGTCAAATTCATAAAAGAAAATAGACGTCATTCCATAACAATGTGTTCAACTAGAGAAAACCTTGCTTATTATGCTTTGAGGACAAAGCATCTTTGAGAGGGTGGCATGTTGTGAATAAAATAATTAACTAATTAATTAATAACACTATTTGCGCCGAGAGGCACTCAGACAACCTAGTATAGGGAAGATGCCAAATGCAAATGTTTAATGTTTAGCATTTAACATTTAACATCTAACAAATTTAATCGAATGTCAATGTCGGCCTAGTATAGGGTAGATGTGTAGGTGTAAATGTTTAACATTTAACATTTATATGTTGGATAAATTTAAAAAAAACAATGAAAGTGATAAAAAAAAGTTTAAAGTAATATGTAAAAATTTAAAAGTAGTATAAAGCCCAATGCATATAAACATTTAAGTGTTGGCTCAATTAATAATAAAAAGTAAAAGTCAATTTGTTATATTTTGATTTTGTTATTAACTTGTGAATAGACTTTAATACCATACCATGGGCCAATACCATGGCTTATCAATAACACATGCCCAAAAACCATAACTTATTTCACAATCAAAATATTTTATGACAATATGACACAATTCTTAACCATAGGTATGCCAATACCATGGCTTATCAATAACACATGCCCAAAAACGATAACTTATTTCACAATCAAAATATTTTATAACAATATGACACGATTCTTAACCATTAGTATTCACCCCCACTTTACGGTGGATATTATTAACATGTAGATAGGCTTTGTTACAATACCATGGCCTATTAATACCACATGACCACAAAACATAACTTATTTCACAATCAAATATTTTATAAATATTTTATTTTGATTTAATTTTATAACATTTTTTAATTAAATCCAAAAGGAAAAAGGCTATCATTAATTTTGAGATATATCTAAACCCTCTATCCTCACAACTACTAAAAAGATTCTTGTAGAAATTAAATTGAGATTTCAATAAAATTAAAAATGAGAGTACCTTTTTTGTAAGCTTGGTAGGACCTTTCTTTTCATTATCTTTCAAAAACAGACATGTTACATCTAGAAACTAAGTGGTTAGGTGGCCTCAACCTGCCTAGAGGGAAACAGATCTGTTGGCCACCTAACAACATGATAAGCCATCCAAAAGAAAAATATTACGAGTTTGCCAATCCAAGCTAAATAACCCTGCATGTCCTTAAATTTCTTAGATTCTAGATAATTATAAGCATAAGCATGTAACATTTGGGACTGCTGCATAAAAAAACTAAACAAGAAACATGCAACTATTCATCATCAGCTGAATAAACAGGAGCAGGATCCTTCGCACTTTAGCCTTGAAGCTCAGAGTGCGGGATACACGAGATACGCTATTCAATGCGATTGAGGCAACCATTCTGCCTTTGGAACTAAAATTGGATATGCTGGAGATCCTTACTATAATCTGGGAACCTTTGAGAAGATGAGGTCGAACAAAAAGAACAATTTGCTTATGCTGAGAAGTTATTCCCTGAGAGTGTCTAGGGTCAAGCACCAGAGATTGCCAAACTTCCATATCGCTATCCATAAGGCCAACTTGTTGGTTAAGCTCGACTTCCCATGCTTCTATTGACCGACGAACTTGGGCAAAGCTACGTGTAGGAATTTACAGGGTAAGTTCCTCAGACAGAACACCAAAAGGACACCGCTCACAAACAGATCACATCAATACACCAGAATTTTGACGTGGTTAAAACCCTCAGAGAGGGAAACAGTCCACGGCCTGCGCCAACGTGGCTACTACAAGCAATTTATTAATAAAAGAATGAAGAATTTACATAAGCTTCTCTCATGCACGGTTAACCTACAAATGACCCTCCATGCGCTTTAAATAGAATTCATGGACCAATCGGGTGTCAAGCCACGGATCAAGTGTCGGTAATACCGAGGAGAGAATGAACCGTCGGATCACTACATTGACCGTCGGATTGTAATTTACAAATGTACATAGTAAAGAAACACACTTTACCTAAATCTATACTAGACCAAGTTATACTTAACTATTCCTATGTGTCGGAATATCCTAACATCCCCCCTTAAGAACGACTTGGGATAGGATTGAAGGATTTACAAATATGACACAATAGGAGAAGGAAGGAGGCACTAGAGCCTATCCCCCCTTAGTGACAACTTCCTGAACTCCAAGCATATATCGAAGTTTAGTGAACTTCGCCTTTGTGAAGATGTCTGCAACCTGATCATCTGTTGAACAATATTGCACTTCAAGAACATGGTCATGAATGAGCTTTCTGATGAAGTGCATGTGTAGTTCAATGTGTTTGCTGCGCTGATGCTGAACTGGATCTTTGCAAAGCTGAATGGCACTTTGATTATCACACCAAAGTGTAGTCGGATGTTGCTGCTGAAAGCCAAATTCTGATAGGATCTGACGAAGCCACAAGGCTTCCTTACTAGTTTCTACGGCACCACGATACTCTGCTTCTGCTGACGAAAGAGAAATGGCAGCCTGTTTCTTACAAGCCCATGTAATAGGTCCTGAACCAAGAGTGAAGACATAACCGGCAGTAGATTTCCGATCATCAGGGTCACCAGCCCAATCAAAATCAGTGAAACCAACTAATAGAGGAGCTGCTTTGGCACTGTAATGAATCCCAAACTGTATTGTACCTCGAACATAACGAAGTATTCTTTTAGCTGCTTTCCAATGACTTTCACGGGGGGTTTGCAAAAAACGAGCAACAAGGCCAACAGCAAAGGAAAGGTCAGGACGAGTATGGGTTAAATACAAGAGTTTTCCTACAAGTTGACGGTATAAGGTAGCATCAAATTCAGGAGAAGTACAAGAGACTGAAAGTTTGACTCCAGACTGAAAGGGAGAAGGAGCTGGCTTACAATCTTCCATGTGAAAATGACGAAGGATATCACAAGCATACTTGGACTGGGAAAGGGAAATACCCTCCTTGGATTGCAAGACTTGAAGACCGAGAAAATAGTGTAAGTGTCTTAAGTCTGTCATTTCAAATTTCTTTTTAAGGCTGGACTTCACATGGTTTATAAGGATGGGATCACTACCAGTAAGAATAAGATCATCAACATAAAGAACAAGGATGATAAGAGAGTTTCCCACTTCCTTGGTGTAGACAGTATTGTTAGAATGACACCTAGAAAAGCCAGATTCTAAAAGAAAGTTATCCATTTTGGCATACCAAGCCCGAGGAGCTTGCTTGAGACCATAAAGGGATTTCTTAAGTCGACATACAAGGCTGGAGTCTGTTTGTATGAAGCCAATGGGTTGTTCCATATAGATTTCTTCATGCAAGTCCCCATGCAAGAAGGCGGATTTAACATCCATCTGATGGACTTCCATTTTAAAGAGGCAGCAAGGGAAAGAACAAGGCGGACAGAGTTCATTTTGGCAACAGGGGAGAAGGTTTCAGTATAGTCAATGCCTTCAACTTGTGAAAAGCCCTTAGCAACAAGACGAGCTTTATGTTTATCAACTTTCCCATCTGGTCCATACTTGGTTCTGTAAACCCATTTACATCTAACAAGTTTGCGTCCCTTTGGTAGAGGAACAAGATCCCATGTATCATTTGCCAACAATGAATGATATTCTTCATTCATAACTAATTCCCAATGTGGATGGCCTGAAGCTTCTACAAAGGTGTCAGGATCATGATTTACTGGAGCTTGAGCCAGTAAAGAAGAGGCTCTTTCAAATTGAGAACGTGTACGTCGCTGATCTGTAGGATCACCGGTAAGATCACCTGCTACATCCCGAGTATCACGGACCCATCTTGGAAGTTGAGGATCCTGAGAAGGTGGGGGAGGATTGTCATCCTCACTTTCATCATCTGAAGAAGAAATGTTTTCAAAAGTAGAAGAGATAGGAAGACGTGGCACATCCGTCGGACTAGGCTCGCAGGCCGATTTATTTTCATAAAATTTTACATCTCTTCTAATGATAACATTTTTGGACTTAAATGGAATAAGTCTATAACCTTTTACATCTTTAGAATATCCAAAAAAAGTACATTTCTCACTCTTAGGTTCTAAAGCTTTATGCTTTTCATCTGGAATATGGGCCCATGCTTCACTTCCAAAAACACGAAAGTGACTTACATCTGGTTTAATTGAACTCCAAGCTTCTTCTGGAGTGATATTCTTTAGAACCTTAG
>APFE030004698.1:3015-29870 GCA_000404065.3 Pinus taeda
TTTTGCTGGAGCTCCAATTGATGGCATATATCCTCTGCTACACTAAGCAAGTGGAAAAAACTGTACCATAAGCAAAATCTATCCTACTCATGAGAAAACCAAATCATCAACCTGTTATTCAAATTGCATGTGTAAACGAAAACTTAAAGTGCTGGAAATGAAATGGAAACAACACTACAATAGAGGGGATCTATGTCTCTCAGGTTGGGCCCTAACCTGAGAGCTATAGTCTCATAAGAAAACTCAAAAATAGATCACAAACTGCCTTCTTTATTCATAAACTGATGTCATGCCGAATTGGCTTACAAAAAGGAACAAAACAGAACTGTGCTCCGAAACTACAATGATAATGCGAGAGTTTCAACAACCATCTAAGGCTAAGGCCTTCATACTTATACAAAAAAACGATGAGCCACCGAGTGCCCTTGATTTTAGGGGCTCGGCTGTCCAACTAGAGTTTGACTGCGGATCCTGTAGGGCAGTCATAACTACTGCTCTCGTAGAACAGTTTATGACTACTGTTCATGTAGGACAGTTGGCTGCTTCTTGAGCTCGGAGGGGAGATGGATTGGAGCTCGGAGTTCTTGGTGGGAATCACGAGGAATGTCCCAAGACCGTGGACATCTCTCCACAAAATCAGCAGTGCCACCTCATTGTCTCCTTATCCCCTTTTTCGTTGTCTCTTGCTCCCTTTTTAATGCAAAAACCTGGAATCATAATGCATTAGTCACGTAGATAAAGTGTCTAACCTTCTTCCTACAAACAACATGAATAAACTAAGAAATGCATGCATAAGCAAATAAAGATGAATGGTTGAGCAAGTAAAATAGGCCAAAATGAGCCCAAATTGTACCAAAATTGGGGCTCATCAGTAACACCAAATTAAAAAGCATTCAATGAAAATGTTTTTCACTTTCCCTTTTGAATAGATAAGAAAATATACTCATTTCAGTTTGTAAACCAAACAATATAATCGATGCTTGATAAATTAAAAAGATGGATTTCAAATGCAAGATGACCTAGTACAAATGCACAACAACTTTGCATAAGAAAAACCAAAACAAATGTAAATCAATGTTTCAAGTGATTTTACCAGATGAACATACCTAATCATTTAGCAAACCAGAGACTCAATAACACTCACAAGCAACAAGTGACAATCAAATGACCTATAAACCCTAAAATCAATCTAATTGCACTCAAACACTTGAAAGTTCAAAGAAGTAATAATTTGCTAATAAAATGAGGTAGTCAGTCAAAACATCAATAAATACAGTCATGCAGGAAAAAAACAAGACCTTAGGGGCTCGAACACACTAGAATTTAACAGAGAAACCTTAGGAATTTTTCTAATTTGAGGGATCACCACAACTTTTCTGGCTATACTGGCACTGAACAGGGGATCAACGCGACTATTTTAATAGAAAACATGCTAGAAGCATGGATATTAGAGAAGAAAGCATGTGGGGTGAGGAATAAGGAAAAAAATAAAAAGAAATTCACAAAAACTTCCAGACTGAGCACTCTAAGATAGCAACTAGTGATTGTACATACCTATACAAACCCAAAATAATTGAGAACATGATGGTCAGTCAAACTAATCAAGATGTCACCTGAGAAAGGAGGATGAAAAGGCTATAGATTCCCTAGTGGAGTCACAATTTTGTTGTGAAGGAAATCCCCTCTACGGATAGAGGCAATCCCTCTAGCCTAATGAGTGGGTTTAGCAACAAACTAAACAAACTAACATACACTTTCCTAGCTTATGTTCAATAAATTCAGAGAGAAGAAGAAAACTACCTCACTCTAATGTTAATTGCTTAATCCTTGGAGATGGCTTTGAATATTTTTCTCCAGGCCTCTCTCTCTACTTGTTTTTTGTGTCCAAGTACCTGTAAGAAATATCAAAGAGCTGTGCAAGATACAAGATCATATATGGAATAGATCAAACATAAAATACTTAATATATCAAGGAGTATTAAGCTAAACACATAAACATTTACACAATTATGAAAATTGAACATTAGATGTATATATTAAGAAGCTAAAAAGGGAGTCATACAACCTATGCCTTGATGTTGGAGACCTCATTTTGGTGGATGTCCAAGTCCAAGCAAAGAATCTTCAAGCACTTCTTCTCCAAGCTATAATTGGTAGCATGTAAGAATAATCTTACCATAGGGATGCAACAACCAATGACCAACCATTTGGGGATGGAAGGGAGTGAATTTATAGGAAGGGAGAGGGAGTTAGCGATACATAAAAGAGGGAGGAAAGTCTACATCTCAAGGGGAAACCACATGATGATAATATCAGGAGGTCAAAGTAGAAGTGCTTGACCATATCAACAATAACTAATATCTAGCTCACTATTCTCGGAGGTTTTAATGCATGAAGCTTCTCTTCCAGTTTGGGAAAAGCTGCCAAAAGAGGTTTAACCTGAGTTTTCCTATGAAAACCCACATTGGAAAGGCTAGTGTATAATTCTACAACTTGCCATCAACATGGAAAGGTAGTGGAGAAAAGCATTATGATGCTAAAACTTAGGTTTTTAGTTAACCTTCTTCAGGATGAATTTAGGACAGTTTTCCTTTGATTCTTCAGGGAGATTTTGGTCTATAAATCATGATGGATATGTGGACAGTAGTCAATGTTTTTGAACTTCGGGATATGCAGCAGAAAGTGAATAGGAGATATGACAAAATACTATGTAATAGTACCTATAAGGAATGGCAAGTGGAGAATTTGTGTAGATTATAGATAACGAGAGAAAGCCACATACAAGGATCTTATTCCTCTTCCATTTGTAGACCAATTCCTTGATACTCTTGCGAGAAAGAAATATTTTTCTTTCCTTGATGGATTTAGTAGGTATAATTAAATATAGATTTCTCTTGAAGACCAAGATAAAACTATGTTCACCTGTCCATGGGGAAAATTTACATATAGAGTCCTATCATTTTGGTTGTGCAATTCACCAACCACTTTTCAAAGGGAAAACTTGAGCATTTTTTCTCATATAATTAATGAAGGGCTTGAACTATATATGGATGATTTCACTCCTTATGAAAATTATTCTGATCAATCTTACATAATCTCAAAAAGATTCTTATACGATGTATAGCTACCAAGTTATGCCTTAGTAATGAAAAATGCCAAATAATGATGACAGAAGGTGTAGTCCTGGCATACTTTATCTCTTTTTTTAGATATTCAAGTAGACCTAGCTAATATGGAGGTAATTCTTAAACTCTCTACCTCTCGTACTCTAATAGAGGTACGTAGTTTCGTTGGTTATGCTAGTTACTATCGTTGTTTTAGAGCACATTTTTTAAAAATTGCAGCATCATTATATGCACTAACTGGACATGTGGAATTTGACTGGACTAATTCTTGAGTGTGGAGTCTGATTGTCTTCTTTATTCAAAGGTATCACCATGTTGGACCCTATTTTGTAATGGGGTGAAAATGTTTCCCATCGTTTAATCACCATCAGAGGGGTCCAGTGGTGTCGATGGAAATTTTATGACCCCCCCCCCCCCCCCCTTGGCAGGGGTTCAGGGGCAATGCCCCTGAAGCTAAAAATAGATGTAAAATTGCCTTGTAAAATATTGTAATTTCATAGTCAATCTAGGTCATTCATTAGGTGGAGATTTGACGATAGAAGTTATGTTTAATTTAGGGGTTTCTTCCGTAGAATACAAGCCCTAGCTATATATGAGGTTTTTGTATTACGTCTATGTAGATGTGTATTATGAGTGAGAAAGAGAGAGGAGATAGTCTGAGAGCGAAGAGAAAATTACAACAGATCTAATGTAGGTTGTATCTCTTCATTTTACTGGATAATATAAAAGGAAGGACTAGTTGTTTCTACATGGACGTAACCCAAATTGCGTGAACCACATGTATCTATGTGTCTCGGTCTTGTTTTATGCATTTTTTGTGTTTGTGTTTCTACAACATTTTATGTGTTCCATTTATCTATCATATATAATTTTCTAACAATTGCTATTAGAGCCAAAGGTCTATTTACCATATAAACTCGCAGGAGAGAAGGGTTCCTACTTCGAGTGGGAATAATGGTGGAAGATGGTAGGTTTAGGGTAGAGAAAATTAACAGCCAAAACTACCAGCTATGGAAGATGCAAATGGAATATTATCTATATCAGAAATATTTGTACATACCATTGAGCGAAAATATAAATATGTCAATGAGTATTTCAGACAAAAAATGTGATATTCTCGATAGAAAGGCACTTGGGACAATACAGTTATTCCTAGCAGTATTGATAACCTTTAATATTTCAAAGGAACTGACAACAAAGGGTTTAATGTTGACATTTGCCAAACTATATGAGAAACCCTCAAATAAGGTATTCCTTATGAAGAATTTATTTAATATGAAGATGTCAGAAGGTGGATCTATTGTTGAACATTTAAATGAATTTAATACGGTTACAATTTAGTTATGTTTTGTAAGGGTAAATTTTGATGATGAAGTAACTTAGGGCTCTATTATTTTTGTGCTCATTTCAAGAAAGTTGGAATGGTTTAGTTATGGCCATTAGTAACTTTGTCTCTGGATCTAGTACTTTAAAGTTTGATGATGTTGTCGGTGCAATCCTTAGTGATGAAATACAACGGAAAAGCTCTGGTGAGACATCAGGTAAAGCTTTAACTGCAGAGACTAGGGGAAGAAAAATGGAAAGAGGAAAGAGACCAGGATATCAAAATAAGTCAAGGAATAGAAAATCCAAACCTAGATTGGGGATAGTGTGGGAAGAAAGGACACCTAAATAAAGACTATAAGTCTTGAAAAGGAAAATAAGAAGACACGCAACAAGAAAACAATCATGTAGTGAATGTGACATGTGATGTGTTGCAGTAAACTTTGATTCTTTCATTATAAAATATTATTAATGTCTGGGCGGTAGATTCAGGGAGCTCATTCCATGCCACACTTGATAGGAAACATTTTCATGATTATGTTTAAGGAGATTTTGGACAGGTTCGTTTGGTTGATAATAAACCCAGTAAAATCATTGGAATGGGTAAAGTTTTCATAAAACAATAGAATGGAAACCAATGGCTATTGAAGGAGGTAAGGCATGTTCCAGATCTGAAGAAAAATGTAATTTCAATAAGGAAATTGGGATGTGAAGTTTGTGTAACTACTTTTATAGATAGAACCTGGAAGGTCACTAAAGGAGCCCTGGTAATAGAAAAAGGAGAAAAGGTATGCAACGGTATTTCCAATTATGTTAATGCTTTAACCTATACAAGAGTAGATATAGAATTGTGGAATCATAGGCCTGGGCACATGAGTGAGAAGGGGATGAAAATTCTTCACTCCAGAAATTTGTTACCAGGTTGAAGCATGTTGATTTGGAGTTATAAGAGAATTGTGTTTATGGAAAACATAAGAGAGTTATATTTCTCAGAGTTGGGAAATAAAATAAGAATGGAAAATTAGAGCTTGTGCATGCAGATGTATGGGGACTAACTCATGTATCATCTCTCAGTGGCTCTGACTATTATTTTATTTTTTATTGATGATGCAACCAGGAAAACCTGGATTTATTGTATTTGAAATATGTTTGATGTATTTGATACTTTCAATAAATGGAAATCTTTGGTTGAGAATGAGACAGGAAAAAGGTTGAAGTGTCTCAGATCAGATAGTGGAGGTGAATAATACAACAAGGAGTTTGATAAGTATTGTTTAGAGCATGGAATTTGTAGAGAGAATACAATTTCAGGAACACCATAAGAAAATGGTGTGTGAAAAAGGATGAAAAGGACAATCATGGAGCGTGCAACGTGCATGAGATTGAATGCAAGATTAACTTTACAAATTTGGGAAGATGTTTTAGATACTATTGTTTATCTAATAAATAGAGGGCCTTCAAGTTCCTTAGCTGGTGGTATTCTAGAGGAGGAATGGATAGGTAAAAGCTTAAACTACTCATTTTTAAATACTTTCAGTTGTGAAGAATTTTTCCACATTAATAAAGAAAATAGAACAAAGCTTGAGGAAAAATCAAAGAAATTTACCTTTATTCAATACGGTGTTAATGATTTTGGTTATCTCTTTTATGATTATGAAAATCAAAAAATCATTAGCAGCAGAGATTTCATATTCAATGAAAAGGTTTTGTATAAGGATCATATGTAGGAAAATAAATAGGAAAAAGAAAACAGAGAATACACAGTGCTTGATGAGATCATAGAAAAAGGAAAGGTGCTTGAAAATCATAATGATCAAAAACCACAACAAAACCAGGCACCTCAAACACCTGAAATTGGTGCTAGAATATCTACTAGGATAAGTAGACCCGCTGAATGATTCTCTCCTTCATTATATTATGTATTTTTGAATGGTTCTAGCAAACCAGAATGTTATGAAGAAGAAATGCGGGTAGAAACTAGGAAGAAGTGGGAGCTAGCTATGGAAAAAGAGATGGACTCCTTGGTACATAACCAGACTTGGGACTTAGTTAAGTTTCCTGCATGTAAAAAAACATTGCAAAATAAATGGGTTTACAGGTTGAACGAAGAAGATGGAGGTAGAAAAAGGTATATATCTAGACTTGTAGTGAAGGGATTTGCATAGAAAAAGGGTATAGACTTTGATGAAATATTTTCTCTTGTTGTTAAAATGACTTCAATCATAACTATTTTAAGTCTAGTAGCAGCAGAAGATTTGCATCTTGAGCAGTTAGATGTAAAGACGACCTTTCTCCATGGGTATTTGGAGGAAGAGATCTATATGAAGCAGCCACTAGGATATGAGGTAAAAGGGAAGGATTAACTAGTGTGCAAATTGAAGAAGAGCTTGTATGGCTTAAAATAGGCTCCAAGGCAATCGTATCTAAAATTTGACAGGTTTATGTCTCAAAAGGGTTCTACTAGATGTCACTCTAATAATTGTGTTTATTTCAAATGGAAAAATGATGGAAGCTATATTATATTGTTATTGTATGTAGATGACATGCTTTTTGTAGGTTCTAACATGTAGGAAATAAATGTGCTCAAAGAAAAATTGGCAAATTAATTTTAAATGAAGGATTTAGGTGTTGCAAAACAAATCCTTCGTACCAGAATAACTAGATATGGGAAAAATTGCAAATTAACATTGTTTCAAAGTGATTACATACAAAAAGGTTTTGGAAAGATTTAATATGTAGAATGAAAAACTAGTTACTACACCTTCTGCTAGCCATTTCAAACTAAGTAAGGAGATGTGTCCCATGACTCAAGAAGATATGGATTATATGTCTAAAGTTCAATATAAATCAACAATTATAAGCCTAATGTATGAAATGGTCTACACAAGGCTTGATAGCGTACATGCAATGGGAGTTACGAGAAGGTACATGAACAATCCAGGAAAAGAATATTGGATGGTAGTGAAGTGGATTCTGAGGTATTTAAGAGGTACCTCAAATCAAGCATTATGATTTGGTGGTTTAAAAATCGCTCTACATAGATATGTTGATGCAGATATGGCAGGTGATAAAGATAATAGTAGGAGCACCACAAGGTATATGTTTATTGTAGGTGGAACATCTGTTAGATGGGTTTCAAAGTTGTAGAATGTTATTGCACTCTCAACGACAGAAGCAAAGTATGTTGTTGCTACAAAGGCTAGTGAATAAATTATTTGGTTACAAAGGTTTCTGGATGAATTGGCTAAGAAGTGGGAGCTAAGCAGGTTATACAGTGACAACCAAAGTGCCATTCATCTTGCAAATAACTCAACATTTCATTTCAAGATTAAACATATACAACTTTTGCTTTCGTAGATATGAAAACGTTGGTTTCGAAAGCTCCAATGTTGCGAGGACTGAATTGGAGTCTACCATTCCATATATCATTAGACGCATCAAACACGACGACAGAAGCAGTTCTCGAACAAGAAGAGGATAAGAATACCTACACAATTTATTACATTAGAGAAAACCTCACACTTGGAGAGTTAAACTATACTATGACAGAAAAAGAGTTTATGGCCATTGTTTACACTATAAATAAATTTTGTCATTATATAATAAGATATATAGTTTTTATGTACACTAATCATTCTACTATTTGGTATTTAACTAACAAACATGTCACCAATGGAAGAGTAAATCATTGGTTACTATTATTATAGGAGTTCGACATTATTATAAAGGACTGGTAAAGAAAAGAGAAACTTGTCACATATTTCTTATCAAAAATTCCATATGTGGCTAACTCTCTTCCAGTGGAAGGCCAATTCTCAGATGAACATCTATTTGTTGTGACCATCAACATGCCATGTTATGTTGATGTTGCAAATTACTTGGCTAGTGGAAAACTACCATCACACTTGTCATCCTGGGAAAATAAGTTTATTATCCAATGCAACGCACGATTCCATGGATGGATGGTTACCTCTTCCACACAGGGGTTGATCCTAAAATTTGCAGATGTATCAAAGACGATGAAATTTATGACACCCTCAGACTTGTCATGATGAACCTCATGGAGGTCATTTTTCTGATCGAAGTACTATGCATAAGGTATTGCAGATGGGCTACTTATATTTAAAGACAAATAAATATGTCGAGAGTTGTGACAATTGTCAAAGAATGGGTCATCCCATTTAGGCTGATGAAATTCCCCTTCAGCCATAGATTGTATTGCAACCATTTGAAAAATGGGTAATGGAATTTTTGTGTCCCTTTAATCCACCTTCGAATTAGAAGGAATATATTTTAGTCTATATAGACTATGTAATCAAAGAGGTGGAAGTAGTAGAAATTTTAAGGGCCACAAAAGAAGCAGTTGTCAATTTTCTATTCAGATTGTTTATTCGATAAGCGTTATCTCGAGATCTTGTAACATATGGGGTCCATAGTTCACTGCCCATAAAATTTCCACTACACTGCAAAAATACCATATCAAGCACAGAGTTACCTCTCCCTACCACCCACAAGAAAAAGGGTAGGTAGAAATCACAAACAAAGTCCTAGAGGTGATCTTAACTAAGACAATATCTACAAACTACTGAGACTGGGCCTCCAATCTTCTTGAGGCCTTATGGGCCTATCAGAAAACTTTCTATTCATCTTATCAACTCATTCTTGGAAATGATCCTATCTTTCTGATTGAGTTTGAAGTCAAGACTCTCAAAATTACTAAGGAAGTCACACTAAATGTTACAGAGGAACAAAAACAATGCCTACAACAACTCAAATAAATGGATGAAATATGCCTTCTTTATTTACAATGCAAAACCATAGTCCAACAACAGAGAGATAAATGGCATGATTGGCTGATAAAAAAGAAAACTTTTTAGAATGAGTATTGGGCATTGTTATATGAATCCAGATTCCAAGAATTTATAGGTAAACTCCAAACGAGATGGTTGTGTCCTTACGAAGTTACTAAAGTTTAAGACAATGGGAACCGACTTCGTCAATATCACCAACCACTTACTTGAGAATCTTTTCTTCATGAAATTAATATTGTTGTGAATTTGTAGGTTATAGTTGATTGGGGAAATGTCCCTGCAATCACAACCAAGTAAATTTTCTTTTGAAATATCTTTCATTCTACACATAATGTAGATTATTTTTATCTTTTTATGGTATGTACATTTTTCCTTTGGGAAAACGTCGTGAATACTTTTATGAAAACATTGTTTTTTTCCTTAATCATAGTTGTTATTCCCTGAATTACAGTTATTGTTTCCTTAGTCACAATTAATGTCTCCTTAACCACAGTTGTTGTTTCATTAGTCACGATTGTTGTTTCCTTAATCATAGTTGTTGTTTCATTAGCCACAGTGGTTGTTTCCTTAATCACAATTATTGTTTCCTTAGTCACAATTGTTGTTTCCTGAGTCACAACACTAGTCATTATACTTGTTGTTTCCTTAACAATGGTCTTTGTTCCCTTCGACATGATTACTATTTCCCTCATTTGCTAATATTTCTATTTATTTAAGGTAAGGAATATTTTAAGCCCTTTTTTGATATCATGGTTTGACAAATAATTTTCCATTGAATATCGTAAGAGGATGTTTGATAAGAAATCATTTTCATGATTATGAACTTCCTTAATTTTTGAGTTCCCTTAATTTTGTAAGAAATCTATGAAAGTACTCATGATCCATTCCTTATATCACCACTTAAGGAGCTTTCTTTCATTCCAATTTTTAATAATTCTACAATCTTTTTGAAAAAGAGGACTTGGAGACAAAATTAGTGAGCTAAAAGGTAATTATAATAATACTTTTCACACCATCCCTAACTCTTAAGTATTTTGTAACAACCCTTGTAAAAAATCCATGTAAAAATATATAAGACCACATCATGGGGTACATATTACATGCTGAATGGTGGACAAAACATCCTAGTGGGCATTCATTTCGATTATTATAGATAACAGAAAAATGGCAAAGGATTTGGAAAGGAAAAGTGGCATTAATTGAAATTTTATTTATGGTAATAATGGAAATTAGGAGAAAAGGAAGGTGAAAGGTCATAGGTTGCAGGTGAGGATGCAAATGGCAGAAAATAATGGAAAATTGAAGAAATTCATTAGAGGAATTTTTAGGTCTAAAATGGGCCTTGTTGGCCCTCGGTTTTGTCTCATTTTTCACTCAAAATCTCTCATGCTACTATTTGATTAAATGATTATTGTTGCAAGTATTTTTAGTTATTTTGTTTTAACGGGATTAAAATACCATTAATGGAAGTTTAATAAAGGTTTGTATGTTGCAGGTTAAAGTTGATTTGATCATGTTTTTAACCTACACTTACCTGCCTACACTGTGCAACAAATTCTTGCACCAATTTAGTTCTTACAACATGCCTGCACCAGTGTAATTAGCGTGCCTACACCAGTGTAGTTAGTGTGCCTGCACCAGTCCAGTTAGTGTGCCTGCACTAGTGCAAGTTTTATAGCGTGCCTCCACCAATTTGGGGCTTTCATACATTGACACATTTCTAGGAGAATCTGAAAGAGGTTTATGATAAAAATGTCATTTGAACACTTTCACCTAAGCCAAGACACACCCAGGAAATACAAATTTATATTTAGATAAGAATTAATGTTATAGCGCTGAATTTGTAGTAGTTTCCAGACTACCTATTTACACCTTGATTTTTGCGTCGATCATAGTGAATCTCATAATTTTGAAACATTGGTTTTTATCACAGAATAGGAAGTTGAGTAAGACATGGGCCATTTTCCAAAATTCGTAATGTTTAAGGAGATATGAAGGCGGCTTTGGAGGAAGTTTGTTAAAAATACCAACTTTTCCAAAATTCTAGAAAATGCCTAGAGTTGGGAAATTCATGGTAAATCTCCATTATTTCAGTAGGGAAATGGTTATACTAATATTCTATGAATGATAATTAGTTGGGATTCAATCCCCATGATGTTTGCGAATGATTTTCTTGTTTTATGCCAAGTTTGGAATGTAAAAAGATTATAAAAGAAGAGATAGCTAATTAATTACTTAATCAATTAAGCAGAGGGAAAAAGCATGCACAGGAAGGCACAATGTAGAAGGGAGGAGAAGTTGTTCCAATGTAGCAGCATGTGGATTTCAATGTGGAATGCTTCTCCTACTTGCTGGGATTAGCCAATATCTACATTATGTAAAAGACTGTGTTTTTTAATTAATTGAAGCACTTTTTATTCATGATTTGTCTATTCATCTATTGCATCTAATGATTTCTATTTCTGTGTGAACTACGCACTCAAAGAGGGTGTAAGCTAGCTGGGTTGGCCACTAGACCAGATTGACTCCATTCTCATCTTTTAAATATCATTTCAATTTTTGTTCATTTGCTGTGTGAATTTGATTTATTATAATTTCTTTATGCATTTGATTAATGTTATCCAACTTACTGCAGATGTTTTATTTCCAAGAATTAATTTGATTTGTTACAATCCATTATTCTCAGTTTTAAGGTTAATTTGAGTTGCTGCAAATTGTTTCTATTTCATTTGCTGCAATATTAATTATACTTGCACCTGAAATATTTTAAACAAACATCGTGTCCTTCCAAAATCCACAAGACCGTTTCAACCTTTATGAGCTCTAACTCGAATTCTATAAATTAATCCAGATTTATTAATTTATATCTAAAGCTGTGATTTTTACATTCACTGAGCCGATATTTATAAATAAGGAAGCTATGCTATGTGTGAATCGATAAATTCTTAATTAATATTATGGTTTCCTCTAACTTCTGGATTTTTCTTATACATAATTAGTACAAGTGGAATTAGTACAAGTAGAATTAGTGCAAGCATAATATTTTGAATTTCTTTTGAATTTATTCCATCATTTACAATCTTTTCGTTATTGTGTCAACACCACTTGATTTCCAGTTATGATTTCCCTTATGTTTACTTGCAATTACAATTTCCTTGCACATTGATTTCTTTTACTTTCCCACATGCCTTTAATTGTTTGGATTGGTGTTTCTTGCACTAGTGCATTATTACATTTATTTTCAAGATTAATCATAAGATAGACTAGAATTTGTTTTGTAGATTACCAGGGACTCTCTATGGCATTTCGAGTGATGTGTCTCGAAGTTCATGAACTCTTTGGATTAACAAATTAAATTTTGGTACATTTATAGACCCTATACTACACCCAAAATTTTGATGCCATTGTTGAGGAGGTGCTCAGGGGATTGCCCTTGGTGATCTGCTACATTTGGTTTTTTTCCTTCACCTACTTTTTCTTGCAATTTTATGTTCTTTGAATTTATTTCTTTCCTACACTATTTCTTTAAGGGTTCTCATATTCTTTAATGTCGTAAAAACCCTCCACCCACCCTACACATATATATACATTATTCATGTGCTAACAAATGTACCAGTGGTCTCGTTGGAGATAGAAAAATGGTATTTTGAGGCAGTTTTCAATGAAGAGTTTCAGGCCAACATCAATCATTCAATGAACCTATTTTACTGATTAGTTGGAAGAAACATTCAAAGAAGGAGTCTCAAATTATTACATAGAGAACCTATTTTATTTTGATAAGAAATGGACAACATTGTTACTTTTGAATTTCCTATCAAAGATATAGGAGTGGCTCAAATGCATAATATTCCTCCATCTGCACTACCAAAATTTCATGGTCTGGAAAATGAAGACCCAGATACATTCTTATTTGAGTTTGAAGTACTTTGTAGAGGATATGGTTATTGTACTAATTCTCAAAGATTACAAGTGTTTCTTCTTACTCTTAAAGGAGTATCTCTCTGCTGGTTCATGAGCCTTGGTGGGAACTACATTCAAACATGGGAAGACATGAAGAATGCATTCTTGGAGAAATATCAAGACTATTGCTAGGCTGGTGAAGATATTTTTGGAATAACACAAGGGAAAAATGAAAGCTTGGAGGATTATGTGGAGCGATTTAGATACAACCTCCAAGAATCAAAACATATGAATTTGGTAAAAGATACATTGAAAACACTCCTACTGAAAGGAATCAAAGATGAATTTTTAGAACCTTTAAATCTTATGGGAGTAGGTGATGTTTCTCACTTACCATATGATGATGTTTGTAAATTTTTCATTAGTTATTTAAGAGGAATCTCCAAGATTGGTAAGAATTCTAGAGAACCTTCTTCTCAATTTTTGGAATCAACTACAAAAATAGGAGTTAAAAAATCTTGTCTAAATTTGTTATGGTCCAACCCTAAACCCCTTATTTATGTAATAGGATCGATTCATAGTTATAGTTAATTAAAGAGTCAATGAAGCCCATATTAATAATTGTAAGTGGTTAACTTGCATTTAATGAAGGGACCATAGTTAGTTGCAAATGGGCCATGGTATTAGATAGATGGTATTAATAAGAACCATGGTATTTCCCCATGGTATTGCATATATGAATCCTATATAAAGGATAGAGACTCCCCTTGAGGAGCATCGCGTCTTATTTTGTAATTGAGCTTAGCTTTATTGGAGGTTGCCCCCTCGAAGAGTAAACTGAACATTGCATTCTAAATAATAAAATACTTGTTTTTATTTCTCATTGTTCTATGTTCTGGGTATATTTCTTCACATATTTGGTATTCTGGTATCGTCTTGCAGGTTAGGAGCATAACAAGTGGTAGCAGAGCACTTTCCAGGGCCGGTGGGATCTCCAATTTTCAGCAAATTTATTTTTGGCTAGAGATGTGTTCTGGCATCTTTAAACCATGGGATCTATCATTGAGCGCATAAACTTGTGGATTTGGGGAGGCATGCATGCAGGAAATATAAGAGGTGGTCACACTTGTTGGACTTCCTTGTAACCTTTGTGGGTACCCCTTCGAGTAGTAGCGCATTAGACAGAACCGCTCACGGACTCTCTTCCAAGTACCCTTTGGGTATATCGGAAGCCCCCTAGCTCCCTTGAAACCTCGCCATAGATAAACCATTAGCCATATTGTTGCTAAATACACCGAGAATAGCACTCAGAGAGATTACTCGCATGTATGATAGGGTAGTTTAGTTGTACAACTAAGGGTACAGTTGATCCTCCTTGGTTAATGCCCTGAAAAATTGTTCCAAGTACTTCTGTCAAACCATTATGTATATTGTGATCTGTAGCACTTGACACTCCTGGAGACCATAATTCCCTTCTCTATCTCAGCATCGCACATAATCCTTTCCAGATCAGATCTTGCAGGTGGGGTTTTGTCACAGCAAAAGAAATCAGTTCCACCATTCAGATCTATCAGATCAACCATTCAGATCTATCGGATCCATCAGATCTGCAACAGTAATCAGTTTTTTCATTCAGATCTATTAGATCAGCCATTTAAATCTCTCAGAGCCATCAAATCCACCATCCAGATCTAGCAGATTGGGCTTTGTAGTCATCGCAACAATTAGATCTTCCATTCAGATCTAACTAATTGTGTGGGTTCCTATACCTAGGCGTGATTTTCATAGGACTTTGGGCAGCATTGAAATTTCTGGGATTCGGCTACTACAGTGCTCCTAAGCAAGGAGTAAGACTTCGTTCGGAGTAGAAGAAAAAAAAAGTGAGTCTGAGACACCCCTGGTCACTTATTGGTGACTTAGACCATAAGAATCAAGTCGACGAGCTGAGAAAGGTGGTACCATTCAATTGTTAGTGCCAAAAATTTCAAGCAGTCCCAAATTTCAAGTACATTGAATTGGTGCATGGTACAAACTAGAGCTCAAGCTATGGATAATGAGAGGATTGACAAACTTGAATCACAATTGAATGATGTCATGTTGCCGCTAAAGAACTTAAATGAAACACTCTCTAAGGGCAAGGTGGAGGAACACACGGAGGCATATATTGGCAATGAAAACATGGAGGGCGAGTCTAGCGAGTCTCTTCACCTCTTTCGCACCCACCAACAATCCCATCCACGACCAGCCAAGATGGACATGTATACATTTGATGGCTCTCACCCAACCGCATGGATAGCACAAATGGAGCAATATTTCACACTAAATTACATCCCTGATGATGTGACTCAACTTAGTGTGGGTATCATGTACTTGGACAATGAAAGATGGCAATGGTGGCAATGGCATCAACGGTGCTATGAAAGGCCCTTGACTTAGTAGACATTCAAAAAAGCTCTTACATATCGCTTTGACCATGAATATATTTTTTGGGTCATATCACTAAGCTCCGACAAACAGGAACAGTGAACGAATATATTACAGCCTTTGAAGTGTTAGCTTTCTGCACTGGAGGTCTACACGATGAGTTCTACGTGGAATGTTTTCTCAGTGGTCTCAAAGAATCCATACTTCGCCCACGTCTGACTGCACCACCCTAGCTCATGGCTACATGCTTGCAGGATAGCTTGTGAAGTAGAACGTGCATTAGCGGCCCAGTCCAATTGCCCAAATTTCATCACCAAGGGTCACCCCACAAAGGCTCAAAGCACTACCCAAACACTCAAGGTTCAAAAGGTGTCACCAGTAGAAATGGCGAAAAGAAGAAAGCAAGGATTGTGTTACTACTGTGATGAGAAATGCTCCCCCGGGCATAAATGCAAGGAGCCCAAATTCTTTCAAATTGATGCTACTAATCGCAGTTCATCAGAGGAAACCCCACCACTTGAGGAACCAGAGGAGGAAGAAGAGTACAAGCAGCATGACAATGTACCTGAAGAACCAGTTATATCGCTGCATACTTTGGTAGGGATTTCTTCTCCACAAACTCTCAAAATCAAAGGTTTTATTAAGCACCTCCCAGTAGTAGTCTTGATTGATAGTGGCAATACACATAATTTTATCCATCAAAGAATCACAGAAGCAGTGCATTATTTTGTCTGAGTAGTTTCTAACTTCTAGGTCCAAATTGCTGATGGGGGGACAATGAAATATGAAGGCCACTATGAAAATGTCAAACGTCAAATGGGGGATTATCAGTTAAAGGCCCACATGTTTTCCATACATATGGGAGGGTGTGACATTGTCCTAGGTTCTAAATGGCTTCATACACTTGGCCCAATCACAATGGATTTCTAGGAGTTATATATGAGCTTTAAGCATAACAACCACAAACATACCTTCTGCGGACTCTAAGTGGGAGCTCCCTCTATCATCAGCTCACATCGAATGGAAAATTGTTAAAAAATGGCCACCATGGAGTTATAGCCCAATTTAATGCCATCCAGGCCTTCAAAGTCAATTCTCTTCATATTCATCCTCAGATGCAACAGATCTTAAACAACCATCTGCTAGTCTTTGACAAGCCTCATGAGCTTCCACCCTCAAGAGGGGAACATGATCATAGCATTATTTGGTCCCAGGGGCCTAACCACCAAATGTGTGCCCATATAGATATCCGTTCGCCCAAAAGAATGAAATTGAAAAAATAATTAAGGAACTCTTGGAAGTAGGCATCATTCATCCCAGCATTAGTCCTTATTCATCGCCAGTGATCATGGTGCTCAAGAAATATGGATAATGGCGTATGTGTCTATAATTTAGGGCCCTCAATAAGTTGACAGTCAAAGATAAATTTCCCATCCCGGTTGTTGATGATTTGCTGGATGAACTAAATAGGGCTCAATTCTTTAATAAGCTCGACCTTTGCTCGGGCTACCACCAAATTCGCATGGAAAAAGTAGACATTCCAAAGACTGCTTTCCAAACTCATGAAAGCCATTATGGGTTCCTGGTCATGCCATTTGCTCTTTGTAATGCCCCATCCACTTTTTAGAGCCTTATAAACCACCTGCTCAAACCATATCTCAGAAAATTTGTCCTTGTTTTCTTTGATGACATCCTCATCTATAGTTTCACCTGGGCCACACATCTTCAGCATGTAGATATACTCTTGCAACTGCTCCGCAAGCATAAATATTTGTCAAGATGTCCAAGTGCTCTTTTGGCATGGAAGAAGTTGAGTATTTGGGCCACATTGTGGGGCATGAATTTGTTAGGGTGGACCCCAAAAATATCCAAGCAATGCAGGATTGGCCTCAACCAAAGACCTTGAAGAGCTTGAGAGGATTTTTGGGTCTCACAGGCTAGTATCGCAAATTTTTCTGGAATTATGGTCGCATTGCTAGGCCCGTCACTCAACTCCTCAAGAAAAATTTATTCCTCTAGAATGATGAAGAACAACATGGCCATGTGTTCCACTCTAGTCTTAGCACTATCCGACTTAACCAAATCTTTTGTGATTGAATGTGATGCTTCTGGTATGGGTACTGGGGCAGTCTTAATCCAGGAACGTCGACCCTTGGCCTTCATGAGCCAACAACTAAGTGGGAATAATCTGGGACAATCTACCTATGAGAAGGAGATGATGGCCATATTACATGCAGTAGATACCTGGCGACCATACTTATTGGGGTGACGTTTCCAAATCTGCACAGACCATCAAAGCCTTAAATATTTTTTTTGGAGCAACACCTATCCTCACCACAACAAAATAAATGGCTCGCCAAAATGTTGGGATATGATTATGAGATAGTTTACAAGAAAGGGCACAAAAATATTGTAGCAGATGTGTTATCCCACCAATTTGAGGAGGAAAGTAACCTGCTTGCAATTTTCCTTCCCATTCCAGAATGGATTGAAGAGGCTCACAAGTAACGGTTTTCACATCCCTGGTTCTCCCAACTCATTAACCAATTGCAGACGGATCTAAATTCTACAACAAGCTACTCATGGTAGGATGAGATTCTTCGCTCCAAGGATAGAGTCGTAATATCACCAACATCCACCCTCAAAAGCCACATTTTGGTAGAGTTGCACTCATCTCCCACTACACAACATTTAGGCTTTCAGAAGGCATATGCTCACAATTGAAGATCATTTTTTTGGACAGGCATGAAAAAGGACATTCTTACTTTTGTAGCTGAATGCAACATCTGTCAACACCACAAAGGAGAAATAGTCAAATCCCCAGGCACATTACAACCATTGCCCATCCCGGCCTCAATCTGGATGGAGGTTTCTATGGATTTCATTACGGGTCTTCCAAAGTGAGGAAACAAGTTAGTCATCATGGAGGTTGGGGACAAAATTTCCAAGTATGCTAATTTTTGCACCCTACCCCCCCTTCTACATCGACTTTTGTCACTCAATCTTTTATGGATCAGATCTTCAAATTGCATGGCATGCCCACTTCCATTGTTTCTGATCGTGACTCGATCTTCACCAATAACTTTTGGTAGGAACTCTTCCAGCTACAAGGTACCCAACTACAACTCAGTACTTCCTATCATCTAATGGTCAAACTAAAGCAGTCAACAAATGTCTAGAGACCTACCTTAGGTGTTTCACTTCAGAAAAGTAACATCTCTGGGTATAGTGGTTACCTCTAGCCAAATGGTGATATAACACCAACTATCATGCCACCACCAAAATGACTCCATATGAAGCATTTTATGGTCAACTCCCTCCTTCCCCTACTTCTTATATTAAGCGATGCTTGAGGGTACAAGCAGTGGATCAACTCCTACAGAACCACACAACCATGCTGGCCCACCTTAGAGATAATCTTCATCAAGCCCAAAACTGCATGAAGCAACAGGCCGATCAACATCACTTAGAACACCAATTTCAAGAAGGGGATCAAGTATTTTTGAGGCTACAACCATATAAGCAAACATCACTCAAAGACAAGTGTTGTTAGAAATTATCTCCAAAATTCTATAGATCGTATCAAGTACTTCAGCGCATTGGAGAAGTCGCCTACAAGCTATCTTTGCTACCCACTACAAAAATCCATCCAGTCTTCCATGTCTCATGCCTCAATAAAGTGATTGGGAACCATTGCAGAATTCAAACTAGTCTACCTGAAGTGGATGAAGAAGGGTCAACTTGGCTCCAACCTAAACAGGTTTTGACACATGAGAATGGCACTTACGTGGCCGCACGATCAAGGAAGTCCTTTTCAAGTGGAAAGACACCTCTCCGAAAGATGCCACCTGGGAACCAACCACTATCCTTCAGTAGTTTCCGTAGCTTCAGCCTTGAGGAAAAGGCTATTATTATGGGGGAGGGCATGTTAGGGTCCAACCCTAACCCCGTTATTTATGTAATAGGATCGAGTCATAGTTATAGTTAAGTAAAGAGTCAATAAAGCCCATATTAATAATTGTAAATGGTTAACCCGTATTTAATGAAGGGACCAAAGTTAGTTGCAAATGGGCCATGGTATTAGATAGATGGTATTAATAGGAACTATGGTATTTCCCCATTGTATTACATGCATGAATCCTATATAAAGGATAGGGACTCCCCTCGAGGAGCATCGTGTCTTATTTTGTAAGTGAGCTCAGCTCTGTTGGAGGTTACCCCCTCGAAGAGGCAAGTGAACATTGCATTCTGAATAATAAAATACTTGCTATTATTTCTCATTGCTCTATGTTATGGGTATATTTCTTCACATATTTGGTATTCTGGTACCATCTTGCAGGTTAAGAGCATAACAAAATTTACAATTGGATGATTTGCAGGAAGAAGGGAAGCAGTGCTAGGAGGATCATTCAACAAATTATTTTCCATCACTGTCAGGGTTTAAACAAGTATTTAAGGAATCAAGTAAGGCAATAAATCGACCACCAGGTATAACTCAAAACTCATCATCATTTAATACTTGGAGTAATATTTATTGTCCCTAGTAGGTTCCTCAACACATCTACAACCACACAGCTCCATGGAAGACTTATAATCCTCTGATTCAATACCCTACTATATTCCCGCAATGGCCCTCTCCCTTGAGCGAGATATTCCTGCAACCTCAAGGATTGTTTGGAGCCTTGCATCCAATGTACCACCATGTTATCCCTCTCTATGGTTCCAACCATTTGTGCAACCAAACCCTAATTTCAACAATCATGTTGCACATGAATTTAAAACACCTATTTTTCCTACTCGCTCCCCTATCAAATGTAATGTTATATCTTTTAGAGAGGGGGGAGGAGTAAATCTAGAAACTTCCCTTATTACCACACAACATTTACCTCAGGAAGAAAATTTAATCCATAAACCATTAGAGAAGAAATCCATGATTGGAACTTGTTCAAAAAATGTTGTTGAATCTCACAAAGAAGAAAACCCTAGAATTTCCCTTAAACATCCTTGTCAATCTAAAGAGAGAAATCTTCAAATTGTGGAAGACCTATACAAGTTGGAGAATCATAAATATGTGGATTCCATTGAATCCTGGTTTTGAGTAGCCATCAACCCATCTTATTTCTTCATCATTCAAAAACTCTTGGCACCATGTCAATTAAAGATATTGGTTTCTCACGCTTTGGTATGTATTGAAGTTTATTCTTTAAAACTAAGTGTGAGTATAATCAGCATTTTGTTAAGCACATGGCTTCATTAGAAGTATGCCTACACTTAAACGTGATATTTCTCTCTTTAAAAATATGGTAGGGTAATGAATAAAGATGAATAACAACACTCTTGAACTTGTGATTCCATAAAAGCACATCTTTTGAAATTTTTATTATTACGCATTCTCAAGGTAAAACTTGTCAAAAGTACTTTACACTTAATGCGTCATATTTTTAAAGTGACTTTGATTGTGGATCAATATGTATTGTTATAAGTTACATGTAATAATTTTCTCTTATTCTAACAAACTATCATCCAGAAAATATTTTCAAGTCCCTCTTCAAAGGAATCAATGAAAAACCTCTTATGTTGGACCACGTTTCGAAAACCCTAAGAAGCTTTCATAAAGAACCCTAGCATGATAAACTCAAGGAATCTTTTTGGTCATTATCTGAGATGTTTTTTTAATAATGTTCTTAGGGTAGCATAACCAAGTAGTAAAGAGTAGTAATTAAAAGCTTTTCACACCATCCAGCACTCTTAAGGAGTATACTTGCTTCCCCACCTATTAAGTAACCTATATGAGGTTAATCATAATCAGAGATTTTTTCTACAGGGAATGACATTACCATGCTGGTCGCCAAGCTAGGGTAATGGCTTTCAGTTGAAAAACTAAAAGACAAGAGGTCTCATCGCGAGCTGGCTTGTTCATTCCTGTTAGTTCTTGTGAATAGCATTATTGTTCACTGGTTACCAAGCCGGGACAATTTCCTTCAATTAACTTATAAAAAGAGAAAAAAGTAAATGCTCATAAATAGCTCTAAATCTATATCTAATAGGTGGGACACAAGCATTTTGTATGGTTAAAAGGTATCTGTGTCGAGGCTATGGATGCCTACTGGCAGTAGGGCCATGCCTGTGGTATTAAAGTTAACTCTACACTATAATTTACTTGGTTGATTTTACTTTCCATGAACTCACTATCAATATATTTGATAATGGCTCTGAAATCATTCTGTTGTTATACCTTAGAGTTCTATCTTTTTGGAATGATTTTTATGGACGTGGGGACCCTTAGTGCAGGTAATTCACTGTGCCCAGACAAGAGAAGCTTCAACTATACATGGATAATGGTAATGATCACTATGGGAATGTATTGCTATGTCCACTTTTAACACCATGTCTTTTAAATCATGTCACTCATATTTACAATGAGGATTTTAAAGTGTAAATTCTAAGAAGGGATGCCTCCAAGATATTAATTTTGAAAATTTTAGAAGTTGTCTATTTTTCTCAAGTAATAAAACCATCCTTGCAATTTAGTTTTTCCATGGTAGTTTTCTTTGTAGGTTTTCTTGAAATCAGTTTAAGTAAATAAAGAGTCTAGCAGGCAGTCTATTTTTAAGAGCAAGCTTTATCAAGTGTAGGAAATGTAATCATTCAGAATTGCAGGAACATCATTATGAATGTTTATACGTGTTTCTAATTTTGTTTTTTTGCAAAGGAGTAACAATACCAAATTTTCTTGCATGAGGACATGCAAGATGGTAAGCATGGGAGGATGTTGGGCCTCAGTTTTGTCTCACTTTTCATTCAAAATATCTCATGCTACCATTTGATTAAATGATTATTGTTGCAAGTATTTGGTACTTCCTTTGTTTTAACGGGATTAAAATACCATTAATGGAATTTTAATAAAGGTTTGTTTGTTGCAGGTTAAATTTGATTTGATCATGTTTTGAACCTACGCTTACCTGCGTACACTATGAAATAGATTCTTGCATCAATTCAATTCTTACAGCATGCCTACACCAATGCAAGTTTTACAGCGTGCCTCCACCAATTTGGGGCTTTCATACATTGACACATTTCTGGGAGAATAAGAAAGAGGTTTACAATCAAAATTTCATTTGAACACTTTCACATAAGCCAAGACACACCCAGGAGGTACAAATTTATATTTAGAGAATAATTAATGTTACAACCTCGAATTTGTAGCAGTTTCCAAACTGCCTATTTACACCTTGATTTCCGCATCAATCATAGTGAATATCATAATTCTGAAACATGGGTTTTTGTTCGAGCATAGAAAATTTAGTAAGCCTTGGGATGTTTTGCAAAATTCATAATGGATAAGGAGATACAAAGGGGGCTTTGGAGGAAGTTTGTTAAAAATACCAACTTTTTTGGAATTCTAGAAAATGCCCAGATTTGGGAAATTCGTGGTAAATCTCCATTATTTCAGTAGGGAAATGGTTGTACTGATATTCTATTAATGATAATTAGTTGGGATTCAATCCCCATGACGATTGCAAAGGATTGACTTGTTTTATGCCAAGTTTGGAATGGAAAAAGATTATAAAAGAAGAGCTATGGCTCCAAGCCTAGCTAATTAATTAGTCAATCAATTAAGCGGAGGGCAGAAGCATGCACAGGAAAGCACAACACAGAAGGGAGGAGAAATTTTTCCAATGTAGCAGCACGTGGATTTCACTGTGGAATGCTTCTAATTACTGGCCTGATTAACCGATGTCTACATTATGTAAAAGACTGCGTTTTTTTAATTAATTGAAGCAATTTTTATTCATGCTTTGTTTATTCATCTATTACATCTAATGATTTCTATTTGTATGTGAACTAGGCACTCAAAGAGGGTGCGAGCTGGATGGGTTGGCCACCAAACCCGCTTGACACCAACCTCATCCTTTAAATAACATTTCAAATTTTGTTCATTTGCTATGTGAATTTAATTTATTTACAGTTTCTTTCTTCCTTCGATTGATGTTATCTAACTTGCTGCAGATGTTTTATTTCCAAGAATTAATTTTATTTGTCGCAATCCATTATTCTTAGTTTTAAGGTTAGTTTGAATTGCTGCAAATTGTTTCTATTTCATTTGCTGCATTATTAATTATACTTGCACTTGAAATATTTTAAACAAGCATCATTTCCTTCTAGAATCCACAAGATCGACTCTACCTTTATGAGCTCTAACTCAAATTCTATAAATTAATCCATATCTATTAACTTATATCTAAAGTTGCGATTTATTTGTTGAGCTGATATTTATAAATAAGGAAACTACACTATGTTTGAATCGATAAATGCTTAATTAATATTATGGTTTCCTTTAACTTTTGGATTGTTCTTACACATAATTAGTGGAAGCAGAAAATCTGCTTGCACCTGTGCAAGCAAATTGTTACATAGAAATAATGTAATTAGAATTAAGAACAATTACTACAAACAAAATTAGTACAGCCAGATTTAGTGCAAGAAGAATATTTTGAATTGCTTTTGAATTTATTCTAGCATTTACAGCGTTTTTGTTATTGTGTCGGTACCACTTGATTTCTAGTTCTGATTTCCATTTTGTTTAATTCCAATTAGAGTTTCCTTTCACATTGATTACTTTTACTTTCCTGCATGCTTTTAATTGCTTGGATTGGTGTTTCTCACACTAGTGCAGGATTACATTTATTTTCGAGATTAATCACAAGATAGACTAGAATTTGTTTTGCAAGTTACCAAGGACTCTCTTTGGCATTTCCATTGCTACGTATCGAAGTTCATGAACTCTCTGGATTGACAAATTAAATCTTGGTACATTTATATACCCTATACTACACCCAGTAGGCCTCCTAAGGAAATTATTAAATAATAGTGGAAATAATAAAATAAGATTAGATTGTTGGCATTATGGCACAGGTTTGGTGCTATGGCACAGGTGTTGTCCTTGATGGCAACTCACTCTAGTGACAGATCATAGTTCAGGCACTCAGAAAGAAGAAAAAGATATATACACAGGTTCACCTTGACAAAGCCGCTTATACACGCTAGTTAGACATTCTGAAGTCACGTATGTGTTTACACACACTTTCACACAAGAAAAAGCATGTACATGTGGGAGAACTTATTTCTGGTCGGTGGTATTTAGTCCTTGGTATTTGGACCTATGGCTTTTGGGCCATGGTATCTTGTCAGAAGTGTTGATCCAAAGTATTGAGTGCATGGTATTGATTTGTTATGGTTTAGGACCATGGTATTGTGAAAGGCCTAAAACTATAAAATAGGAAGGAGATCATCTGGCAAAATATAAATCTAAATGAATTGAATATCTGAAAAAGTGCTAGATCTGGAATACTAGGGATTGGGTTATGGTGCAGATCTGGATCTGAATGAAGGTGGAACCTGAGCGGAAGGAGAAGGATAAGTTCTATTGAAGGGTCAAAATCTTAAGGCTTGAATAATAGTATCTTTGAATGATTTTGATCTGTTATATGTGACGCATGCTTGATCTATAAATCTGGTAATTTGGGTTCACTAATGTCTGAATGATTAGAAGAGTGAATTATCCTTTATAGATCTGTACGAAGGTTCAGTGAAGCGAAGGCGCATATACACACTAGTTCTGTGACTAAAAACAACGTATACGCAGGTTAGTCCGAACACAGAAGCGTATGCACGCAGGTTTCTGGTTATTAAAGTAGTGTACATCTCTTAAATTGTGTTCTAGCTGCTTCTGTTTATTGTTGCAGTGTTCTGGGTTCAGAATTTGGTGTGTGGTTACTGTTACTATGTTCTGGGTAAAGTTGTTAGAGAAGTGTCTATTTGATTTAGTGTTAATTGGTGAAAAGGAGATTGTTTGATACAAAAATTCTTGATGATTGATTGATGTTCATGGATCCAGTCTGAAAGTTTATGAAACATGGTCCCTAGAAGCAAAGAGAAGGTTGTAGCATTCTACAGGTAGTAGCCTATGTACTAGTATCCCAGCTAGTACAAGAGCTAAGGGGGTTGTAGCTCCCTTCCAAGAAAATATGGAGAATGAGAGAGGGTTGTATCTCTCTGCAGGTAGCAGCCTGTGTACTAGTAAAGGACTACACCAATACAAAAACATTGTAAAACGAAGTTTCTAAATAAAGGAAGATAGAGCCGAATTGCAGCAGGTGGTTTTCACCCACATTGGGTTTCTACCTTATATATTGTGTTCTTGTGTGTGATTGTCTTCTGCTTTGTTTCACTCTTTCTGGTTACTGCTTATTTGATTCTGAAACATAGATTAATGATCAACATCTGTGACATAAATTAAATTATAAGTTTGCATGGTATACATGGGTTTCCTTATCTGTAGTTGTGTATATACACGGTTTTCACTAACTGAAGTAGCGTATATGATCTGGGTTTGAAAAAGAAAATAATTGACTTGATAATACTGATTCACCCCCCCCCTCTCAGTATTATTTCCAACAATTGGTATCAGAGCAGGTCCTTCAGAATAAGCTTAATCGCTTGAAGGAAGATCTATCATCATGAGCAACTACGAAAGAGAATGTTATGAAACCAGCTCAGGAAAAGATAGAAAAGATAGATCAACGCCTTACAATTCAGCCTCTTCGAGGGGGCACCCTCCTTTACATTACATAAATGAACAATTCTTGGATGATTCAAATGACAAAACCTCATTTCTATATATAAGAGTCTTAGGAGTCACAATATAACCCATCCGACCTAACAATAATAATATAAAGCCACAAAAATAACAATAGAGGGATTCTATGAGGCACAGTAATAACAATATGGGGACAATAGGGGCACAACAATATTCATAAGGGGTACAACTACAATAGTAATGGGGTAATCACTAGTATTATAGGGACCCAACATGCCCCTCTCCTTAAAAAAAATGTTGTCCTCAACACTTGAGTAGTTTTGGATTCTTCTGTATAAAATTATCATCCTCCCATGTGGAATCTTCAACAGATAAGTTCTTCCACTTGATAAGATACCCTGAAATTGATCGATTTCGTAGCTGTCGAGTTCTTGTTTCTGTGACTGCTTCTGGTTCCAATATAATTTTTCCTTCCTCGTCAAGTTCTTGCAATATTGTTTGAAATGGGAGCTTATCACCTATAACCTTCTTTAAACATGACACATGGAAAACTGGGTGCAATCGAGAAGCTGCAGGAAGCTCTAATTTGTATGCCATAGTACCAATCTTTTGCAACACCTTGTATGGACCATAATACTTTGGTGATAATTTATTATCCTTCTTAGCTTGCTT
>APFE030004698.1:36756-87539 GCA_000404065.3 Pinus taeda
GCATCTAAGCTTCTCACAGATAAGGAAAGCATGCAAATACCAGGCAGTTCGTGGCCTTCCAGACATCAGAATTCCAGACAATACAATATGCAAATCATGTCAGTTTGGTAAGCAAACCAGAACTAACTTCCCTGAGAAGGAAAGATCAGCGAGTAGGCCACTTGAACTTGTCCACGCTGATGTATGTGGTCCATCTAGGAAAAGGTCACCTCGAGGAGAAGAATACTTTATATTATTCATTGATGATTTTTCCAGGATGTGTTGGATAGGACTTATGAAGCACAAAGACGAAGCCTTCGAAAAATTCAAATATTTCAAAGCCTTGGTTGAAAACGAATCAGATCACAAAATTAAGTGCCTCAGGTCGGATAGAGGTGGGGAGTTTACCTCAAATGAATTTTTTGATTCTTGTGAAGAACATGGAATAAGAAGGGAATTCTCTACAGCCAGGACTCCTCAGCAAAATGGAGTAGTGGAGAGGATGAACAGAACGGTTCAACAAATGGCTCGTGCTATGCTTGATGAGTCTAGAACTCCCACAACTTTCTGGGGTGAAGCTATATTTGCTGCAATTGTTATTCTCAACAAAACAAATGTCCTCGTGAACAGCACTGAAACCCCTCATGAACTCTGGTATGATGAGACTCCTTCGGTAAAATATTTCAAAATTTTTGGAAGCAAATGTTATATCAAAAACACTGATTAAAATCTTGGCAAGTTTGAATCTAGAGCAAATGAAGGCATTCTCCTTGGTTACTATTCCCACAGTAAAGCACACAAGTGTTATAATAAAAGGCTTGGAAAATTTGTTGAAAGTATTGATGTAGTGGTTGATGAAGAAGAAAACACTCCTAGGCTGGTAAGATCTGAATATTTCGAAGATGATGAGGACTATCCATCAACATCAAATCAGATTCATGAGAAGAAGAAACCCATGAGGCACCAGAAGAAAAAATGAGGATAGAAGATAAGACTCCATCTAGGTACGTTCATAAGAATCATCCAGAATCTCAAATTTTAGGGCAGAAAGAGGCAGGTATACAAACAAGAAGAACAATTGCAAAAGCTTCAAGCTATTTGGCATTGCTCTCCTCCACTGAACCACAAAATGTAAAAGAAGCATGCAAAGATGAATGTTGGGTCAAAGCAATGGATGAAGAACTTGACCAGATTGAAAAGAATAACACTTGGGAGTTGGTCCCTAGGCCAAAAGATAAGAATGTCATAGGGACAAAATGGATATTCAAAAACAAGTTGAATGAAAATGGGGAAGTTATTAGAAACAAGGCCAGACTTGTTTGTAAAGGGTATGCTCAACAAGAAGGAATAGACTTTGAAGAAACGTTTTTCTCCATTGCTAGACTTGAGGCATCCGAATGTTCCTTGCTCTCTCAAGCTTTCAGAAGTTCAAAGTATTTCAAATGACGTGGAAATAAGCTTTTCTGAATGGAGACTTAGAAGAAGAAGTGTATATTGAGCAACCAGATGGATTCATCCTTGGAAATGATCCAAAACTTGTATGCAGACTTAAGAAGGGCTCTCTATGGTCTTAAACAAGCTCCAAGGGCTTGGTATTATCGTTTGGACAAATATCTTTCATCAACAAGGTTTCTCAAAAGGATCAGCAGATAGAAATCTTTATATAAAAGTTGAAAATAACAAATTGCTAATACTTGTTGTGTATGTTGATGATATCATCTTTAGCAGCAATGAAGAAGCTATGAGTCAGAACTTTGCCTTGGTAATGCAGAAAGAATTCGAAATGTCCTTGCTTGGAGAACTGACATATTTTCTTGGATTAGAAATCCAACAAATTGAAGGCGGTATCTTTTTATCTCAAACCAAGTACCTCAAGCAGATTTTGAAGAAGTATGGCATGGAAGAGCGAAACCAGTATGTACCCCTATGGTTACAGGAAGCAGCCTCAGCGCAAATGATGAATCAGCAATAGTGCATCAACCAACTTATAGATCCATGATTGGAAGTCTGCTCTATCTAACAGGTACTCGATCAGACATCATGCATGCAGTGGGAATGGTTGGAAGATTTCAGGAAAATCCAAAGGAAACTCATCTTCAGGCAGTAAAGAGAATTTTCAAGTATCTTCAAGGAACTCAAAATTATGGCCTATGGTATCCTAGAGATACAAATCTCACTCTTCATGGTTATACAGATGCAGATTGGACTGGAAGCATGGATGACAGGAAAAGCATAAGTGGTGGTGCATTCTTTATGGGTTCCAAATTAGTATCTTGGTTAAGCAAGAAACAGAGTTTGATTGCTTTATCTACAACTGAAGTAGAATATGTGGTTGTTGCATCTTGTTGCACACAGCTCCTTTGGCTGATGCAAGCTTTGCAGGATTTTCAAATCACTTGTACTCCACCTATCTCCATCTTATGTGATAATACAAGTGCAGTCAGGATTTCAAAGAACCCAGTCATGCATTCAAAGACTAAGCACATATTGATCAAGTATTATTTTCTCCAGGAACAAGTGCTGGAACAAAAGGTCAAATTGTAATATGTTCCCTCCAAGGAACAAGTTGCTGATATTTGCACCAAACCAATACCCAGGGAGACATTTGAATACCTCAGACAGAAGCTGGGGGTAGTTGATGCATCATCTTGCTATTGAAACCCATCTGTTTCATAGAAATATGGTTGTACGCGAGTTGCATGAGGAGGATCCACGTACATACGCCCGTTTATGTAGATATAGTCACGTATATGATGGTTTGAAGGAAATCCTTGGGGACAGACTCTGCTTGAAGAGAGTCTGATATGGATCTGACAGAGACCATCTGGCACAGGTTCAAGGGGATCAGATAAACTTCTAATAATGCATTGTTGGCATTACATTAGAAGTTTTTGGTTCGAGTAAACAAGCTGTTTTGGGTTTAGGTGGATCAGCTGCAGAAGGAGAACAGAAGGAAAACATGGTTGCTGATCTGTATACTGATTGACAGATGTTGTTGATATCAGTTATTAGTGACTTCCGTAAGTCTTGCTATTTCATCTCTATGTCATGTATATCATTTATTGTCAAGGTCATGTAACGACGTATTTTGGTTTCCCCATTATGCCTGGGATGAATGATGTAATGTACTTGGTTGTCTTATGTAAATTTCTGGTGTATCCCAATGTGGTTGTGTGATGGATGTATGTATAGAGTCTGTTGGTGATAGGAAGGTCTTTTATGATGTGTAAGTCATGGTTTTTCTTGAAGAACATCTTTTTGCAGATCTTGCTTACAAGTCAGGGGGAGCTTGGTCAGCACAGCAGAGCAGAGATTTCAGCATGTACTCAGGGGGAGCACAACCCTTTGCCCTTGATGAATAAAGGTGAGAATGACTTTGAGGATCTTGGGGTTGCCATCAAGTCCAAAGGGGGAGATTGTTGGCATTATGGCACAGGTTTGGTGCTATGGTACAGGTGTTGCCCTTGATGGAAACTCACTCTGGTGACAGATCACAGTTCAGGCACCCAGAAAGAAGCAAAAGATATATATGCAGGTTCACCTTGACGAAGCCGTGTATACACGTCGGGTAGACGTTCCGAAGTCGCGTATGCGTATACACACATTTTAATGCAAGAAAAAGCGCGTACATGAGGGAGAACTTATTTTTGGTCCGTGGTATTTAGTCCTTGGTATTTGGACCTATGGTTTTTGGGCCATGGTACCTCGTCGGAAGTGTTGATCCCAAGTATTGAGTCGATGGTGTTGATTTGTTATGGCTTAGGACTGTGCTATTATGAAAGGCCTAAGACTATAAAAGAGGAAGGAGATCATCTGACAAAAGATAAATCTGAATGAATTGAATATATGAAAAAGTGCTAGATCTGGAATACTGGGGATTGGGTTATGGTGTAGATCTGGATCTGAATGAAGGAGGAGCCTGAGTGCAAGGAGAAGGATAAGTTCTATTGAAGAGTCAAAATCTTAAGGCTTGAATAATAGTATCTTTGAATGATTTTGATCTGTTATATGTGGCGCATGCTTGATCTATAAATCTGGTAATATGGGTTAACTAATGCCTAAATGATTGAAAGAGTGAATTATCCTTTATAGATCTGTACGCAGGTTCAGTGAAGCGAAGGAATGTATACACGTTGGTTCTATGACTAAAAAGAGCGTAGACGCAGGTTGGTCCAAACACAGAAGCGTATGAACGCGGTTTTCTGGTTATTAAAGTAGCGTATGTCTCTTAAATTGTGTTCTAGCTGCTTCTATTTATTGCTGCAATGTCCTGGGTTTAGAATCTGGTGTGTGGTTACTGTTACTGTGTTCTGGGTACAACTGTCAGAGAAGTGTCTATTTGATTCAGTGTTAATTGGTGAAAATGAGATTGTTTAATACAGAAATTCTTGATGATTGATTGATGTTCATGGATTTAGGCTAGTACAAGAGCCCCTGGAAGCAAAGAGAAGGTTGTAGCCTTCCGCAGGTAGTAGCCTGCATACTAGTATCCCAGCTAGTACAAGAGCTAAGGGGGTTGTAGATCCCTTCCAAGAAAAGCTGGAGAATGAGAGAGAGTTGTAGCTCTCTTTAGGTAGCAGCCTATGTACTGGTAAAGGACTGCACTAGTACAGAAACATTGTAAAAAGCAGTTTCTAAATAAAGGAAGATAGAGACAAATTGCAGCAGGTGGTTTTCACCCACATTAGGTTTCCACCTTATATCTTGTGTTCTTGTGTGTGATTGTCTTCTGCTTTGTTTCACTATTTTTTGTTACTGTTTATTTGATTCTGATACATAGATTAATGATCAACATCTGTAAGATAAATTAAATTATGAGTCTGCATGGTATACACGGGTTTCCTTATCTGTAGTTGCGTATATACGCGGTTTTCACTAATTGAAGTAGCGTATATGATCTAGGTTTGAAAAAGAAAATAATTGACCTGATAATACTGATTCACCCCCCCACCCCCTCACTATTATTTTGAACATAGATTACATCATCAAATTTTAGAGAGAAAAAAGAAAAAACTACTTTTTCAACTCATCTTTTCAACTTATCTCCCTATGGGAATACTCAAATTTCAAGTGGGAACACTTGTTGGATGTAAAATTTGATTCCTCATCCAAGGAGTACCCATGTTGCATACTTTTGATGGACCTTTCTAGATGAAAAATAATAAGTACACGAAAAATGTGATTACAATCACGTTTTTTCATGTATTTCTCTTTTTTTCGTGTAGCTAGTTCCATTGAAAGTATGCAGCAGGGGTACTCTTTGGATGAGGAATTATATTTTCATCCAAAGAGTAATCACACTAGAAATTCAAGTAAAACATTAGGGAAATAAGTTGAAAATACAACTTGAAGAGGTAGTTTTATTATTTTATTATTTTTTAATCTTTTTACATTTTTACTCCAAAAATGGTGAGTCATTCCCCATGGTTGACATCGTCATCTTGAATCCTATTGGTTCTTATAAAGTTTATTTTGGTTTTACATTTTTCATAGGAGGCCCATTTTAGACCTCATTCTAAGGATCAGTTGGCAAGATTTTGCTCAGACTTTTATGAGTTCATTTTTCAAGTTCTCTCTCTATTCTCTCTCTCTCTCTCTCTCTCTCTCTCTCTCACTCTTGAACACTTAGATTTTTCTTCAAGGACTTGGACCAAGAAAAGAAAAAAGGAAAATGGGAAGCAAAGATCAAGCAAAGAAGAGAAGGATCAAGTAGCTACAACAACTATACTTGCAGGTATCGATTTGCATGTGTGATTTCCTTGCTAGATTTGGCCTACATGGTTATGCATGTGTTTTCTTGGTTCTCTTGCTATCATGGGCATGATTTTTTCCAAGTGTGATATTGTTCCTTAGCCTTTCTTTTCCATTTCAAAATATCCATGATGAGATGGGGTTCTTGTGTTTTGGTTGAGCTAAATTGACAGATGGATTCAAAGTTGAGTGAGGTGGATCTTTGAATGAAAGAACACACAACCTAGTGATACCTGAACTAGAATGTGGATTGTGGTAATGGCACTTGCCTAGTGACCCCTAAACCAAACAGTGGGTTGTAGTAAAGCCAAGTATTGTGTGCCTCATTGGTCCTAGTAATCCTCGACCAGTGAATGGAGGTATATATGGTAAATCCTACTGGTGGTTTCCCATGATTAGGACTAGGAATCCTTACTAGTGAATGGTGGGATATATGGTATATCCTCAAGGTTGGTGTCTCTATTATGGCCTAGTGACCCATAGATTGGACCATGGGTTGCGGTAAATCCTACTGGTGGTTTCCCTTGATTAGGACTAGGAATCCTTACTAGTGAATGGTGGGATATATGGTATATCCTCAAGGTTGGTGTCTCTAATATGGCCTAGTGACCCATAGATTGGACCGTAGGTTGCGGTAAATCCTAGAGATTAGGAGACATGAAAATTCCTCATGGTGTAGGTGGAGAAATCCATTGGCATCCATTTTTTTTTTATGGCCTAGTGATCAAGTGAGGATCGCAATAAAGCCTGATTCTATTGATGAGGGTGAGGTGGTTTAGCCTTGGGAAGCCCTTGTTTTTTCTTTGGGTTGAGTCCAATATTCATGCTTAGAATATGTCACAGGTGTGATTGGTTGAAGAGACACTTGACTCAGCCAATTTATGGTTGGATGGAGCATGGTAGTCCCATATCGGGTTGTATTTTTCATTCATCAATAAGAGTTTATTTCCTTGGTATTTTATGAAAAAATGTACTGGATTATATGTGACATTTATGGCTAGTGTATCCACATTATTTATATTATTTATATGTTTGTTATGAATATGTTTTATGACAGTGAAAATGTATGGTTTTCATCATGTTTTGATTTGTGAATGAATGAGCAATGAATATATGACCTAATAGATGATAATGAAGCAAATTTGATAAGTCACCAATGCTTCTTAGTGATTCTCAAATAAATATGAGAACCCTATGCTCAAATATCATGGTGTTTAAACTTGTAGTATGCATAATTGTGATATGTTTGGAGAAATTCCTATCATGGTTGGGATTGGTTAGGTGAAGTCCTTAATCAAGTTTTGTGTTAAACGCTTTGTCTTGGTGTAATTTATTGTCTCGTAAAGTTTCATCAAATTTTGGGCAATGGTTTGGAGACTAGACCTGAAAAAGTGGGTTAAATCTCATAGTCTCTAGCATAGAACTGGATGAAAAATATTGCAATTTCTCCCTTGTAGGCATTATGGGAGTGACTGGAGGGTCCCAATCACATGCATGCCCATGTCATCGGAGAAAAAGGATATTTAATTCATTGAAAGGATAGATTAAATCAAGGTTTTGGCACCTGGAGTGGTGGATTAGCTCATGGGGATCTTATAGCACCTGAGGGAGGTCTGTGAAGTGTTGGTTTGTCGGTTCCACTTCCTTAACTTCACTTAGGGATTTGAATCATATCATAGTAACTCTTCATCACATGTTTATGCTAGTGGAATGGTTAGCTTTGGAAAATGTGGGAGGAGATTGTTACATAGTGGTATCAGAGCGAGTTTCACTCTCCTTGGGGAATGTATGGTTTTTGTTCTCTTTGGCTGTTATTTGATACCACAGAGTGGTATCAGATCATGGTTCAACACTTGGATTGGATGGGAGGAATGTTTTTTTCATGTATACATGTCAGTTGCATATGTGCTATTTATGCTTGTGACTACGTGCTTGTTGTGTATGCATGGTGTTGGTCATTTTTGCAATTGTGTCACCATGTGGAAGTTGATAGTGCTGTTGTTGGATGTGATCATCATGAGTGCATGTCAGTTATACATTTTTTATGCATGTTAGTGTTTATATGTTGTTATGCATGAATTTTCATGGTTAAGGTTGTTGTCAATGAGGTCATTGCATGCTCTTGGTATGTTATGATGTTAATGTTCTGACTGATATAGAGCAAGAGATGCAGACCATCAGAGTGAGGTTGCAGCATTAGACTTTGGGGTAAGAGAAGATCGTCATATAGGTTTGTATGTTTGGCATGCAGGTATGTGATTAATGGTTGTTATAAATATTAAGGTTACTTATATTCTTTTCAAGCTATGTTATTGTGGTTACATGTATGCTAGATGTTAGTTAATCAGTGTGGTCATATGTACATGAGTTGGTTAGTCATGAAGGATAGATAACTTGTTGATTGTTATATGATCATTAACTTAATGATTAGGGTTATTGCATTAAGATCTTGATGTTATATGTATCATGCTAACCTTGATTGACCTATGCAGATTATTATGGTTATAAAATTCAGATACGAGTTAATATATTGTGATATTATCTCATATTAATATAGACTAACTGTGCATATGTGATTGTTATACATGAATGACTATTTTTTATGAGGTTATAAGGTGAATATGTTAGTTAGTTACTTTTATGGATACCATGACCTTATTTATGTTTGAGTTGTGCGTTGTGAAGTTATATCATGCTAAACTAGATTGATTGTGCAGTCAAGATGGCCTCCCTAAGATACATCAAGGTATGAGTTTTCTTATGTCATTTACTTGGTCTTTAAATATTAGATTATTTCATCTATTTGGTGTTTGAGTGTTTAGTGTCTATTATGTTGTCTATCTGTTTTTTGAATGTCTGATTAATTGCATGATATGAGTATGTGTCTATAAGGTTGCTTGAAAAAATAATCTTATTTTAAGATGGTTTTACTAATACATATGTGTTGAGACATCTGATATGTACTTGGGTGTAAGTAGGTGATAGTTGTACCATTATATATTATGACTGATGAATGTGAGTTGATTTTTGAGTATGACATGGCTATTAGACTTGGTAAAGGTTGATTATAAATTAATAGATATGTTGTCTTGATCCTTAAAACATGCAATTGACACATCTGAGTATTTGTGGAGAAACATGCTTGGTATTATCTTGACAAGGTAATAGTTGATGTGTTTATATAACTAATACTTGGGTGAATGTGATAACATGTAGTAAGACTCAATTTTAGCAAGGAAAATGTAAAAGAAAAGAATTGGGTGAGAATTCCTTTGACTATGCTTGGAAACCGTAATTCTAAACGAATGAGTGTTTTGCATACAAGAAGTCTCCCTAAATTTGATTTTGTCTGACGTTATGTGAATATGTGTTATATTCATGAAGATGTATTTGATGAGTATATCAGCTAGTTTCTAGTTATAGTTGGATCCGTCAAGCAATTGGAGTCCCTTGAGAGATGGAACGGATGTGTTCAACTACAAAGCAACGTGCTTCGCACAACAAGGTAAGATAAATAGTGTATTGTAAATTTATTTATGTCCTAACAATTATGTGTTTATGTAAATATGATGTAGGGGATTGCATGGAAAAGAGACTGCCATGAAATCTTGAAGAAGGCTCAAGTTGATATTTCCCTTCAAAGCAGTGGGACCCATTGGATTGATTCGTGGTGTTTGTTGTCAGTCTTGTGCTTTTGGCCTTTTGTGATTTGTTTCACTTGATTTGCAGCTTTTTTTACTCGTGCAAGGCCTTGCCACTTTGTTTATGATGTCATATTGTTATTGGTTTCCATGGTTTTCTTCTTGTTTGTGTTTGTTCTTTCCTTTTATGTTTTGAGGGTCTTGGGAATTAGTTTGGAAAAGAGTAAAGTTGATGGAGCTTGGGAAGAGCTGAATGAAGTCTAATAGGTGATGTCAGACCTGGATGAAGCTCAGTGCATGTATAAGGGTAGTTAAAGGAAAGAGTATGATAGCTAGTTGGACTGGTTGGGTTCATTGATGTAAATGGATGATGGTAGGAAAGTCATGAGAAAGGCAACAAAAAATGTAAGGTAAATGGATTTGAAGCCTCAGATGCCTTAGCTATGTTTGGAACTGTTGTTATCAATGTGGTGCATGTGTGGCACAGATAAAGGGATTTCTCTTAACCTTGAACTTAAGATAGCTGGTAATTATGTTGTGATAATGATTATGATAATGTCTAATTATGTGTATATGTCATATCATCAAGGGTCATGATTGTTTTATGCTAGTGTTTATATGTATGTATGTATGTCATTTCCTGACATGGTTGACAAGGATAATTCTTGTGGAGGAATGATTACTTATGTAGGTGAATGACATGAAGAGGTTCCTGGGCTTATGAGGAATCAAGTGGAAAGAGTAGCCTTGGCAGATCTATGAGGCCAGTATCATGTCGATATGAATTGATATTATGTGTTTATATTATGACTATGTTTATGTTATGGATAGCTAATGTGGAAGCATACATCAATGGAATGAAAGTAGTGTGATTTTTGGCATGCTAGCCTACTAGGATAAGCATGGATGGCAGAGAGACACTGGAAGAAAAGTTTCTTGGTAGAGATAGTTTGGTTTTGGATATGCAGTGCTATTATTATGTATATGTTGTGCATATTGTACATATAATGATTGTACCTATGGTGTAGTGTGCCAGTTGTATATATGGTGTTTTGTGTATATTTCATATGAAGTGGTGGGTATAGATGGTGTTATGTACATATCGAATATGCAGTGATGTGTACATATTATATTGTGTGCATGATGTACATGCGGTGTTGTGTGCATGTTGGATATGCAGTGTCGTGTGCATATGGTGTTGTGTGCATGTTGGATATGTGGTGTTGTGTACATAGAGTGTTATGTACATGTTGTATTTGCAATGCTATGTACATATGGCGTTGTGTACATGATGTATATCAGGTGCTATGTACATATGGTGTTGTGTGCATGATTGTACATGTGGTGTTGTGTGCATGTGTTGTTGTGTACATGTTGTACATGTGGTGTTGTGTGTATGTGGTTTTGTGTACATGTCATGCATGTGGCATTGTGTACATGTGTTGTCGTGTACATGTCATGCATGTGGTTCTATGTACATGTGGTATTGTGTACAATGTGTACAGGTGGTTCAATGTACATGTGTCATTGTCTACATGTTGTGCAAGTGGTGTGGTGTACATGTGATGTTGTGCACACATTGTGCAAGTGGTCTTGTGTACATGTTGTACATATGGTCTTAGTGTGCATGTGGTATTTGTTAGAAAATTATATATTATAGAGCAATGGAACACATAAAATATATTGCAGAAATATAAACAAAGAGAACGCATAAAACAAGAGAGACACAGATATACGTGGTTCACCCAATTTGGGCTATGTCCATGGGAAAAAATCAGTCCATCCTTTTATATTATCCATCAAACCAAAGAGATACAACCTACAATAGATCTGTTGTATTCCCTCTTCTCTCTCACAAAATCTCCTCTCTCTTTCTCATATATAGTGAGGGGTTGCCTTCTAGGGAAAAAACCCTATATTAAACATAACTTCTACTATTAGATATCTCCCTAATGAATGCCCTAGATTGACTACGAAATTACAACATTTTACAAGGAAATTTTACATCTACTTTTAGCTTCGGGGGAACTGCCCCCAATCCCCCACTAGGGGGATCTCCAAAAGATCGTTACCGTCCCCCCCTCAACCCCCCTTGCAATGAAAATTTTACGGGCAATGTTGCCTCCACATTAGGAATTGGGCTCCAATGCTGTGATATCTCTGAATAAAGAAGATAATTAGGCTCCACACCCAATAGTATTGTGCATGTCATACATCCTATGTTGTGAGCATGTGGTACTATGTATGTGCATTTTGTAGTCGTGGTATAGTGACATGTATATTCGTTTTGTTATACTCTGTGTAGGTATATGTATTGTGTCATACACCGGATGTAGGTGTATGTGTTATGTTGTACACCAGGCGTAGGTGTATGTGTTGTGTTATACATTGGGTATAGATGTATGTGGTGTGTTGTACATCAAATGTAGGTGTATGTATTATGTGGTGCCGTATGTTGTGTGTGGATGTATGTGTTGTGATGTACATTGTGTATGTGTATTGATGGGCCTCTAAATTAGACATAAATTAAGGCCTATGACCATCCTTTACACATTAAACCTTTCTTTTTGCATTAGATAATGTACTTTTAACTTTAATATATTCATTTGGAAGGTTTATGAATAATTTCATATTTATGCCTAATATTATTTATTTTTGTAGAATATTATAACAATATTGGACAAATTATGAAGATTTGGAGGAGGAGTTAATTTAGGGACTTGCTCCCTACTACAGGAAGATCGATACTAAATAATAAATAAACAAAATATTATGGAATTATGGCACATATTATGGAACACCAATTATTGAGAAAATCTAGGAATGTGTTCCCTGCCATTTAATGCAGATTCCTAGTATTTGGAACCAGATCCACTAATCAAGGGATTTTGTTGGGGAAACTTTCTTCCTTTTATGGGGAATGATTCCTAATCATTTTGTATAAGTACCATGTCTAATTTTCCTTTAGGGATGGATTTTTATTAGTCTTCTTGTGGAGAGAACTCATATTTATGTAGCTCCATTGTATTGTCTTGCAAGGATGTAATTGTATTGATGAAAATAATGAATATTGGTGTCACGTTTAGCTTCTAAATCTTGTTCTCTTGCATAGGTATCATATTTTCCTTGGGCTTGGCCATCCTAGGAGCCTCAAAGCCTTTTTTGTATCATTTTCATTCCTTCTTTTCACTTCTTATTCATGTGCATCTCTTGTTTTTATTTCTTTCTATTTCAACATTTAGTATTAAGGATTTCTTGTGGTAGGATTGGGTTAAATGGTTGATGTAAGTTATTTTCCAAGATAAAAAGAATCATTTAATCCTTGGAAAATATTTGGAAGGTCATATTAATCATTGAGCTACTTTAATTAGTCTTCTTATTCCCAAATCTAGATTTTTGGAACTCCGTTTTAGTAAAGAATAGTAAATTTCTGTTATTTTTTTAGAGCATTCTAAACAGCTTCAATCGAGTTGGTTCCACTTGCATTAGATCACAAAAAAAAAATATTTAATAAGAAAATTTACCCCATTTAATTTTCACTTGATTATGTTAGGCATTTGATAGATTTACTAGTGCACTAGTTCTCGAATTTATGATTTTCTTAGTAATTTAATAAATATTTGCCATCTCTAGATGAATTTGAGGATAGATGTAGAAAATAATGTGTGTTGTAGGAGATTCTAAATTACAACAATACCTCATCTCATTCACCTCATCCACCCATGTCACCAAAATCCACTAAAGTATCAGTCTGAATTCTTGTTTTATGAGCAAAAATTGACATTTCCGTTGAGAAAATCTACCCATCTTGAAGACCTTGCTTGAGTTCAGGGCAATTTCAACCATCTCCATGCCTTATTATTCCATTATCGACCCTTCCCAAGCTCCATTGCACCTTCTTTACCACTTCCGAAGCTTTCGACTTGCTTTTTCTAGTAAAACAAGGGATCCTATAGACATCCCATAGTGGCCTGTTCTGAGCCCGAACTGAGAAAAAACATTACTAGAAGCTAGGATTAGGCCCCTACTTTCCCTCCAAGCCATCTAAACCATTGTAATCCTTTTCCTCCACACTTTTCTCCCCTACTAAATAACCAAGCAAGATTAGGATTTACATTTTTCAAATAAAAAGATAAAAAGGAAAATTTTATTTTATATTTATTCATGCACACAACAGTTACCACTCTCTAGATAAGATTCCATGCTCAGTTACTTTAGATCATCACATGTGATAAATAGAGTTAATTTAGGTTTCTTTTACATTTATTTCATGATATTTATGCAATTAGAATATATTTCTTTCTTTGTACTTTATTTCTTGCAATAGGTTAGGGTTTCCATTTCAGTTCATGTTCTACAATTAGGTTAGGGTTTGATTTCAGTACATGCACTCCATTACATCATGAAAAAAAAGGAATGACACATTGTATGTTGCACATATAGTCTTGATACCTTATGTAAGAACCCTGGGTTGATAATTAAAAGTCAGTAGCTTTGGGAGTTGCAACATTCTTGCTGTAATACCAAGACTCATCATTTTTTGGCATTGTTGCCGAGGAGGTGTCAAAGTATGCATTGTTTTCTTCCCTAGTTGATTCATTCATTTTTACTTTTTGCAAAAAAAAAAAATATTTTCATTAGGAATATTTCATTTCAAAAATAGAAAATTGCATTGCATTAGTGTTTTCAATCAATCATAAAAACAAAAAAATTCTCCAACACCAACCCACCCCCCATTTGATCACGTGGTGCAGTAAGAGCCACACCACCATTCACTTTTGCGGGTAGAAGAAGAAGAGAAGGAAAAGAGTGTAGAAGAAATAGATGGAGATGATGACAATGAGGAAGATCCTCTTGGATTTCCCATTCAAGATACTGATGGTCGTGTGCACATGAAGAACATCCATCCATCTTTTCTTCCAAACTTTCATGATATAAGGTTAGAGGATCTGGAAACCTTTCTCTTTGAATTTTAAATTGCCTGTATATCTTATGGTTACTTATTAAAAACTCAAAAACTGAGACTGTTTCCAGAAACATTGAAGGATAGAGCTCTTAAATGGTTCATGATTTTAGGGAATAATTCAATAAGATCATGGAATGATATGGAAAAGGTATTTCTAGAAAAATATAAAGATCATGATCTTAAAGAAGAAATATTTAGAATGAATCAAAAAGAGGATGAGAGCCTTGAGGATATAATAGAGAGGTTCATGTATAATGTTAAGAGGGAAAAACTACATCATTTAGTATCCGACACACTAAAAACCATCTTACTTAGAACAATTATGGATGAGTGGATTGATATTCTGGATCTCACAAGTAGAGGTGATGTATACCAACTATCATTTGAAGAAATTTGTGAAAAATTCAAACACATATCAAGAGGAAGGGAAAGAGAAAGTAAATCAGCATTAATATTAGTAAGTCAACCTAAACTTTGAAATTTTCTTGATAACTTTAAAAAAAAAAACTTAGAAATTTAAGTGAATAAGTAGAAATGTTAAGCATACAAAATGAGCAAAAGGAAGATGTTCATATTCATGTTGTCCATGAAGAATCACATGATGTTAAATGTTGCTCCTCAGTACCATGGTTGAAGGACGTTCACCAAGGGGACAATGGAGCAAGTCAATTGCCAATGAAACTATGCTATGTAGCTCCAAGATGACCATGGGAGCCTATTCAACCTGACATGATGCAAATCTCAAGATTATGCTCATTCATCTCAAAGTAATTGGAACAAACCCTTTCCTTGGCAACATTGGTCATATCAACCCCAAAACCAATCTTGGAAACAAGGTTGGTGAGGAACTTATGGGAGCCATCCACAATATCATCAATATTTTCCTCAATATTCTCTGTACCCAACTCCATGTAATCCCTACAATCCACCTCCACCATAGCCACAATCCTAACCACATCCATCTCAAATATACACTCCCACTCAACTATTTGTACCATCATTTCCAAACCCCACACATTGAAGTATCTCAACCCACTTACAATGTTGAGGTACAACACTTCCAATTATCTCCTCTTTAGCTAAATGTTATTCACCATAGCTCAAGAAGACTATTGCAAAAAAGAGATTATCTTGATATCAATGAAGGACCACATCTTGTGTGTGATTGTCTTCTGCTTTGTTTCACTGTTTTTGGTTACTGTTTATTTGATTCCGATACATAGATTAATGATCAACATCTGTAAGATAAATTAAATTATAAGTCTTCATGGTATACACGGGTTTCATTATCCGTAGTTGCGTATATACGCGGTTTTCACTAACTGAAGTAGTGTATATGATCTAGGTTTGAAAAAGAAATAATTGACTTGATAATACTGATTCACCCACCCACCCTCTCAGTATTATTTTGAACATAGATTACATCATCAAATTTTAGAGAGAAAAAAGAAAAAACTACTTTTTCAACTCATCTTTTCAACTTATCTCCCTATGGGAATACTCAAATTTCAAGTGGGAACACTCGTTGGAAATAAAATTTGATTCCTCATCCAAGGAGTACCCATGTTGCATACTTTTGATGGACTTTTCTAGATGAAAAATAATAAGTACACGAAAAATGTGATTACAATCACGTTTTTTCATGTATTTCTCTTTTTTTCGTGTAGCTAGTTCCATTGAAAGTATGCAACAAGGGTACTCTTTGGATGAGGAATTATATTTTCATCCAAAGAGTAATCCCACTAGAAATTCAAGTAAAAAATTAGGGAAATAAGTTGAAAATACAGCTTGAAAAGGTAGTTTTATTATTTTATTATTTTTTAATCTTTTTACTTTTTTACTCCAAAAATGGTGAGTCATTCCCCATGGTTGACATCGTCATCTTGAATCCTATTGGTTCTTATAAAGTTTATTTTGGTTTTACATTTTTCATAGGAAGCCCATTTTAGACCTCATTCTAAGGATCAGTTGGCAATCTTTTGCTCAAACTTTTGTGAGTTCATTTTTCAAGTTCTCTCTCTATTCTCTCTCTGTCTCTCTCTCACTCTTGAACACTTAGAGTTTTCTTCAAGAACTTGGACCAAGAAAAGGAAAAAGGCAAAGGGGAAACAAATATCAAGCAAGGAAGAGAAGGATCAAGTAGCTAAAACAACTATACTTGCAGGTATCGATTTGCATGTGTGATTTCCTTGCTAGATTTGGCCTACATGGTTATGCATGTGTTTTCTTGGTTCTCTTGCTATCATGGGCATGATTTTTTCCAAGTGTGATATTGTTCTTTAGCCTTTCTTTTCCATTTCCAAATATCCATGATGAGATGGGGTTCTTGTGTTTTGGTTGAGCTAAATTGCCAGATGGATTCAAAGTTGAGTGAGGTGGATCTTTGAATGAAAGAACACACAACCTAGTGATACCTGAACTAGAATGTGGATTGTGGTAAAGGCACTTGCCTAGTGACCCCTAAACCAAACAGTGGGTTGTAGTAAAGCCAAGTATTGTGTGCCTCATTGGTCCTAGTAATCCTCGACCAGTGAATGGAGGTATATATGGTAAATTCTACTGGTGGTTTCCCTTGATTAGGACTAGGAATCCTTACTAGTGAATGGTGGGATATATGGTATATCCTCAAGGTTGGTGTCTCTATTATGGCCTAGTGACCCGTAGATTAGACCGTGGGTTGCATTAAATCCTACTGGTGGTTTCCCTTGATTAGGACTAGGAATCCTTATTAGTGAATGGTGGGATATATGGTATATCCTCAAGGTTGGTGTCTCTATTATGGCCTAGTTACCCATAGATTGGACCGTAGGTTGCGGTAAATCCTAGAGATTAGGAGACATGAAAATTCCTCACGGTGTAGGTGGAGAAATCCATTGGCATCCATGTTTTTTTATGGCCTAGTGATCAAGTGAGGATCGCAATAAAGCCTGATTCTATTGATGAGGGTGAGGTGGTTTAGCCTTGGGAAGCCTTTGTTTTTTCTTTGGGTTGAGTCCAACATTCATGCTTAGAATATGTTACAGGTGTGATTGGTTGAAGAGACACTTGGCTCAGCCAATTTATGGTTGGATCGAACATGGTAGTCCCATTTCGGGTTGTATTTTTCATTCATCAATAAGAGTTTATTTCCTTGGTATTTTATGAAAAAATGTACTGGATTATATGTGACATTTATGGCTAGTGTATCCACATTATTTATATTGTTTATATGTTTGTTATGAATATGTTTTATGATAGTGAAAATGTATGGTTTTCATCATGTTTTGATTTGTGAATGAATGAGCAATGAATATATGACCTAATAGATGATAATGAAGCGAATTTGATAAGTCACCAATGCTTCTTAGTGATTCTCGAATAAATATGAGACCCCTATGCTCAAATATCATGGTGTTTAAACCTGTAGTATGCATAACTGTGATATGTTTGGAGAAATTCCTATCATGGTTGGGATTGGTTAGGTGAAGTCCTTAATCAAGTTTTTTGTTAAAGGCTTTGTCTTGGTGTAATTTATTGTCTCGTAAAGTTTCATCAAATTTTGGGCAATGGTTTGGAGACTAGAACTGAAAAAGAGGGTTAAATCTCATAGCCTCTAGCATAGAATTGTATGAAAAAGATTGCAATTTCTCCCTTGTAGGCATTATGGGAGTGACTGGAGGGTCCCAATCACATGCATGCCCATGTCATCGGAGAAAATGGATATTTAATTCATTGAAAGGATAGATTAAATCAAGGTTTTGGCACCTGGAGTGGTGGATTAGCTCATGGGGATCTTATAGCACCTGAGGGAGGTCTGTGAAGTGTTGGTTCGTCGATTCCACTTCCTTAACTTCACTTAGGGATTTGAATCATATCATAGTAACTCTTCATCACATGTTTATGCTAGTGGAATGGTTAGCTTTGGAAAATGTGGGAGGAGATTGTTACATAGTGGTATCAGAGCGAGTTTCGTTCTCTTTGGGGAATGTATGGTTTTTGTTCTCTTTGTGTGTTATTTGATACCACAGAGTGGTATCAAATCATGGTTCAACACTTGGATTGGATGGGAGGAATGTGTTTTTCATGTATACATGTCAGTTGAATATGTGTTATTTATGCTTGTGGACTACGTGCTTGTTGTGTATGCATGGTGTTGGTCATTTTTGCAATTGTGTCACCATGTGGAAGTTGATAGTGCTATTGTTGGATGTGATCATCATGAGTGCATGTGAGTTATACATTTTTTATGCATGTTAGTGTCTATATGTTGTTATGCATGAATTTTCATGGTTAAGGTTGTTTTCAATGAGGTCATTGTATGCTCTTGGTATGTTATGATGTTAATGTTCTGACTGATATAGAGCAAGAGATGCATACCATCAGAGTGAGGTTGCAGCATTAGAATTTGGGGTAAGAGAAGATCATCATATAGGTTTGTATGTTTGGCATGCAGGTATGTGATTAATGTTTGTTATAAATATTAAGGTTACTTATATGCTTTTCAAGCTATTGTTATTGTGGTTACATGTATGATAGATGTTAGTTAATCAGTGTGGTCATATGTACATGAGTCAGTTAGTCATGAAGGATAGTTAACTTCTTGATTGTTATATGATCATTAACTTAATGATTAGGGTTATTGCATTAAGATCTTGATGTTATATGTATCATGCTAACCTTGATTGACTTATGCAGATTATTATGGTTATGACATTCAAATACGAGTTAATATATTGTGATATTATCTCATATTAATATAGACTAACTGTGCATATGTGACTGTTATACATGAATGACTATTTTTTATGAGTTTATAAGGTGAATATGTTAGTTAGTTACTTTTATGGATACCATGACATTATTTATGTTTGAGTTGTGCGTTGTGAAGTTATATCATGCTAAACTAGATTGATTGTGCAGTCAAGATGGCCTCCCTAAGATACATCAAGGTATGAGTTTTCTTATGTCATTTACATGGTCTTTAAATGTTAGATTATGTCATCTATTTGGTGTTTGAGTTTTTAGTGTCTATTATGTTGTCTATTTGTTTTTTGAATGTCTGATTAATTGCATGATATGAGTATGTGTCTATAAGGTTGCATGAAAAAATAATCTTATTTTAAGATGGTTTTACTAATACATATGTGTCGAGACATCTGATATGTACTTGGGTGTAAGTAGGTGATAGTTGTACAATGATATATTATGATTGATGAATGTGAGTTGATTGTTGAGTATGGCATGGCTGTTAGACTTGGTAAAGGTTGATTACAAATTAATAGATATGCCGTCTTGATCCTTAAAACATGCAATTGACACGTCTGAGTATTTGTGGAGAAACATGCTTGGTATTATCTTGACAAGGTAATAGTTGATGTGTTTATATAACTAATACTTGGGTGAATGTGATAACACGTAGTAAGACTCAATTTTAGCAAGGAAAATGTAAAAGAAAAGAATTGGGTGAGAATTCCTTTGACTATGCTTGGAAACCGTAATTCTAAACGAATGAGTGTTTTGCATACAAGAAGTCTCCCTAACTTTTATTTTGTTTGACGTTATGTGAATATGTGTTATATTCACTAAGATGTATTTGATGAGTATATCAGCTAGTTTCTAGTTATAGTTGGATCCGTCAAGGAATTGGAGTCCCTTGAGAGATGGCACGGATGTGTTCAACTACAAAGCAACATGCTTGGCACAACAAGGTAAAAGATAACTAGTGTATTGTATATTTATTGATGTCGTAACAATTATGTGTTTATGTAAATATGATGTAGGGGATTGCATGGAAAAGAGACTGCCATGAAATCTTGAAGAAGGCTCAAGTTGATATTTCCCTTCAAAGCAGTGGGACCCATTGGATTGATTCATGGTGTTTGTTGTCAGTCTTGTGCTTTTGGCCTTTTGTGATTTGTTTCACTTGATTTGCGGCTTTTTTTACTTGTGCAAGGCCTTACCACTTTGTTTATGATGTCATATTGTTATTGGTCTCCATGGTTTTCTTCTTGTTTGTGTTTGTTCTTTCCTTTTATGTTTTGAGGGTCTTGGGAATTAGTTTGGAAAAGAGTAAAGTTGATGGAGCTTGGGAGGAGCTGAATGAAGTCCAATAGGTGATGTCAGACCTAGATGAAGCTCAGTGCATGTATAAGGGTAGTTAAAGGAAAGAGTATGATAGCTAGTTGGATTGGTTGGGTTCATTGATGTAAATGGATGATGGTAGGAAAGTCATGAGAAAGGCAACAAAAAAGGTAAGGTAAATGGATTTGAAGCCCCAAGTGCCTTAGCTATGTTTGGAACTGTTGTTATCAATGTGGTGCATGTGTGGCATGGATAAAGGGATTTCTCTTAACCTTGAACTTAAGATAGCGGGTAATTATGTTGTTATAATGATTATGATAATGTCTAGTTATGTGTATATGTCATATCATCAAGGGTCATGATTGTTTTATGCTAGTGTTTATATGTATGTATGTATGTCATTTCCTGACACGGTTGACAAGAATAATTATTGTGGAGGAATGATTACTTATGTAGGTGAATGACATGAAGAGGTTCCTGGGCTTATGAGGAATCAAGTGGAAAGAGTAGCCTTGGCAGATCTATGAGGCCAGTATCATGTGGATATGAATTGATATTATGTGTTTATATTATGACTATGTTTATGTTATGGATAGCTAATGTTGAAGGATACATCAATGGAATGAAAGTAGTGTGATTTTTGGCATGCTAGCCTGCTAAGATAAGCATGATGGCAGAGAGACACTGGAAGCAAAGTTTCTTGGTAGAGATAGTTTGGTTTTGGATATGCAGTGCTATTATTATGTATATGTTGTGCATATTGTACATATAATGATTGTACCTATGGTGTAGTGCGCCAGTTGTATATATGGTGTTTTGTGTATATTTCATATGAAGTGCTAGGTATAGATGGTGTTATGTACATATCGAATATGCAGTGATGTGTACATATTATATTGTGTGCATGATGTACATGCGGTGTTGTGTGCATGTTGGATATGCGGTGTCGTGCACATATGGTGTTGTGCGCATGTTGGATATGTGGTGTTGTGTACATAGGGTGTTATGTACATGTTTTATTTGCAATGCTATGTACATACGGCGTTGTGTGCATGATGTATATCAGGTGCTATGTACATATGGTGTTGTGTGCATGATTGTACATGTGGTGTTGTGTGCATGTGCTGTTGTGTACATGTTGTACATGTGGTGTTGTGTGTATGTGATTTTGTGTACATGTCATGCATGTGGCACTGTGTACATGTGTTGTCGTGTACATGTCGTGCATGTGGTTCTATGTACATGTGGTATTGTGTACACGTTGTACAGGTGGTTCAGTGTACATGTGTCATTGTCTACATGTTGTGCAAGTGGTGTGGTGTACATGTGATGTTGTGCACACATTGTGCAAGTGGTCTTGTGTACATTTTTGTACATATGGTCTTAGTGTGCATGTGGTATTTGTTAGAAAATTATATATTATAGAGCAATGGAACACATAAAATATATTGCAGAAATATAAACACAAAGAACACATAAAACAAGAGAGACACAGATATACGTGGTTCACCCAATTTGGGCTATGTCCATGGGAAAAAATCAGTCCATCCTTTTATATTATCCATCAAACCAAAGAGATACAACCTACAATAGATCTGTTTTATTCCCTCTTCTCTCTCACACAATCTCCTCTCTCTTTCTCATATATAGTGAGGGGTTGCATTCTAGGGAAGAAACCCTATATTAAACATAACTTCTACTATTAGATATATCCCTAATGAATGGCCTAGATTGACTACGAAATTACAACATTTTACAAGGAAATTTTACATCTACTTTTAGCTTCGGGGGCACTGCCCCCAATCCCCCACTATAGGGGTTCTCCAAAAGATCGTTACCGTCCCCCCCTCGACCCCCCTTGCAGTGCAAATTTTACAGGCAATGTTGTCGCCAAATTAGGAATTGGGCTCCAATGCGGTGATATCTCTGAATAAAGAAGCTAATTAGGCTCCACACCCAATAGTATTGTGCATGTCATACATCCTATGTTGTGAGCATGCAGTACTATGTATGTGCATTTTGTAGTCATGGTATAGTGACATGTATATTCGTTTTGTTATACTCTGTGTAGGTATATGTATTGTGTCATACACTGGATGTAGTTGTATGTGTTATGTTGTACACTAGGTGTAGGTCTACGTGTTGTGTTATACATCGGGTATAGATGTATGTGGTGTGTTGTACATCAAATGTAGGTGTATGTATTATGTGGTATGTTGTGTGTGGATGTATGTGTTGTGATGTACATTGTGTATGTGTATTGATGGGCCTCTAAATTAGACATAAATTAAGGCCTATGACCATCCTTTACAAATTAAACCTCTCTTTTTGCATTAGATAATGTATTTTTAACTTTAATATATTCATTTGGAAGGTTTATGAATAATTTCATATTTATGCCTAATATTATTTATTTTTGTAGAATATTATAACAATATTGGACAAATTATGAAGATTTGGAGGAGGAGTTAATTTAGGGACTTGCTCCCTACTACAGGAAGATCGATACTAAATAATAAATAAACAAGATATTATGGAATTATGGCACAGATTATGGAACACCAATTATTGAGAAAATCTAGGAATGTGTTCCCTGCCATTTAATGTAGATTCCTAGTATTTGGAACCAGATCCACTAATCAAGGGATTTTGTTGGGGAAAGTTTCCTCCTTTTATGGGGAATGATTCCTAATCATTTTGTATAATTACCATGTCCAATTTTCCTTTAGGGATGGATTTTTATTAGTCTTCTTGTGGAGAGAACTCATATTTATGTAGCTCCATTGTATTTTCTTGCAAGGATATAATTATATTGATGAAAATAATGAATATTGGTGTCACGTTTAGCTTGTTAATCTTGTTCTCCTGCATAGGTATCTTATTTTCCGTGGGCTTGGCCATCCTGGCCATCCTAGGAGCCTAAAAGCCTTTTTTGTATCATTTTCATTCCTTCTTTTCACTTCTTATTCATGTGCATCTCTTGTTTTTATTTCTTTCTATTTCAGCATTTAGTATTAATGATTTCTTGTGGTAGGATTGGGTTAAATGGTTGATCTAAGTTATTTTGAAAGATAGAAAGAATCATTTTATCCTTGGAAAATATTTGGAAGGTCATATTAATCATTGAGCTACTTTAATTAGTCTTCTTATTCCCAAATCTAGATTTTTGGAACTCCGTTTTAGTAATGAATAGTAAATTTCTGTTATTTTTTTAGAGCATTCTAAACAGCTTCAATCGAGTTGGTTCCACTTGCATTAGATCAAAAAAAAATTATATTAATAACAAAATTTACCCCATTTCATTTTCACTTGATTATGTTAGGCATTTGATAGATTTACTAGCGCACTAGTTCTCGAATTTATAATTTTTTTAGTAATTTAATAAATATTTGCCATCTCTAGATGAATTTGAGGATAGATGTAGAAAATAATGTGTGTTGTAGGAGATTCTAAATTACAAAAATACCTCATCTCATTCGCCTCATCCACCCATGTCACCAAAATCCACTAAAGTATCAGTCCGAATTCTTATTTCATGAGCAAAAATTGACATTTCCATTGAGAAAATCTACCCATCTTAAATCCCTTGCTTGAGTTCTGGGCAATTTCAACCATCTCCATGCATTATTATTCCATTATCGACCCTTCCCAAGCTCCATTGCACCTTCTTTACCACTTTCGAAGCTTTCGACTTGCTTTTTCTAGTAAAACAGGGGATCCTGTAGACATCCTGTAGTGGCCTCTTCTGAGCCCGAATTGAGAAAAAACATCACTAGAAGCTAGGATCAGGCCCCTACTTTCCCTCCAAGCCATCTAAACCATTGTCATCCTTTTCCTCCACAATTGTCTCCCCTACTAAAGAACCAAGCAAGATTAGGATTTACATTTTTCAAACAAAAAGATAAAAAGGAAAATTTTATTTTATATTTATACATGCACACAACAGTTACCACTCTCTAGATAAGATTCCATGCTCAGTTAGTTTAGATCATCACATGTGATAAATAGAGTTAAGTTAGGTTTCTTTTACATTTAGTTCATGATATTTATGCAATTAGAATATCTTTCTTTCTTTGTACTTTATTTCTTGCAATAGGTTAGGGTTTCCATTTCAGTTCATGTTCTACAATCAGGTTAGGGTTTGATTTCAGTACATGCACTCCATTACATCATGAAAAAAAAGGAATGACACATTGTATGTTGCACATATAGTCTTGATACCTTATGTACGAACCCTGGGTTGATAATTAAAAGTCAGTAGCTTTGGGAGTTGCGACATTCTTGCTGTAATACCAAGACTCATCAGTTTTTGGCATTGTTGCCGAGGAGGTGTCAAAGTATGCATTGTTTTCTTCCCTAGTTGATTCATTTATTTTTACTTTTTGCAAAAAAAAAAAAAAATCATTGGGAATATTTCATTTCAAAAATAGAAAAGTGCATTGCATTAGTGTTTTCAATCAATCATAAAAACAAAAAAATTCTCCAACACCAACCCACCCCCCCATTTGATCACGTGGTGTAGTAAGAGCCACACCACCATTCACTTTTGTAGGTAGAAGAAGAAGAGAAGGAAAAGAATGTACAAGAAATAGATGGAGATGATGACAATGAGGAAGATCCTCTTGGATTTCCCATTCAAGATACTGATGGTCATGTGCACATGAAGAACATCCATCCATCTTTTCTTCCAAACTTTCATGATATAAGGTTAGAGGATCTGGAAACCTTTCTCTTTGAATTTTAAATTGCCTGTATATCTTATGGTTACTTATTAAAAACTCAAAAACTGAGACTGTTTCCAGAAACATTGAAGTATAGAGCTCTTAAATGGTTCATGATTTTAGGGAATAATTCAATAAGATAATGGAATGATATGGAAAAGGTATTTCTAGAAAAATATAAAGATCATGATCTTAAAGAAGAAATATTTAGAATGAATCAAAAAGAAGATGAGAGCCTTGAGGATATAATAGAGAGGTTCATGTATAATGTTAAGACGGCAAAACTACATCATTTAGTATCTGACACACTAAAAACCATCTTACTTAGAACAATTATGGATGAGTGGATTGATATTATTGATCTCACAAGTAGAGGTGATGTATACCAACTATCATTTGAAGAAATTTGTGAAAAATTCAAACACATATCAAGAGGAAGGGAAAGAGAAAGTAAATCAGCATTAAGATTAGTAAGTCAACCTAAACTTTGAAATTTTCTTGATAACTTTAAAAAAAAAATCTTAGAAATTTAAGTGAATAAGTAGAAATGTTAAGCATACAAAATGAGCAAAAAGAAGATGTTCATATTTATGTTTTCCATGAAGAATCACATGATGTTAAATGTTGCTCCTCAGTACCACGATTGAAGGATGTTCACCAAGAGGACAATGGATCAAGTCAATTGCCAATGAAACTATGCTATGTAGCTCCAAGATGACCATGTGAGCCTATTCAACCTGACATGATGCAAATCTCAAGATTATGCTCATTCATCTCAAAGTAATTGGAACAAACCCTTTCCTTGGCAACATTGGTCATATCAACCCCAAAACCAATCTTGGAAACAAGGTTGGTGAGGAACTTATGGGAGCCATCCACAATATCATCAATATTTTCCTCAATATTCTCTGTACCCAACTCCATGTAATCCCTACAATCCACCTCCACCATAACCACAACCCTAACCACATCCATCTCAAATATCCACTCCCACTCAACTATTTGTACCATCATTTCCAAACCCCACACATTGAAATATATCAACCCACTTACAATGTTGAGGTACAACACTTCCAATTATCTCCTCTTTAGCTAAATGTTATTCACCATAGCTCAAGAAGAGTATTGCAAAAAGAGATTATCTTGATATCAATGAAGGACCACATCCAGAAGAAGAAGATTCAGATGAGAAGAGCACATAATCATGGGCTGCAATTGATGAAGAACATACATCAAAATTAGAGATTGAGAAAGCTCCCTTATGCTTACCATCAAATCCTGCATGTATTCAAGAGAGCAATCAAAAAAAAGAGGAAGATTTGAAGGGCATGGTAGAATAAGACATGAAGAATGATCTCGATAAGCAATCAAACCAAGGCCATGAAATTTATATTGAGGTTTGGTTCCAGACAATCACTAAGTTGTAGCAACACCCTCTTCTTCAATTATGCTTGATCTCATCAAATTTAAATCATTTGATCACTCAAATTTAGGTACATGTCAAAGCACACCTTTCAAACCTACCTATCAGATTTTCTGTCATCTTGATGTGCACATGGCTCCATTGGAAGTATTCTTATACTTCAAAGTGATTTCATTTTTCAAGTGAAGTAGGGTAGGAAAAAAAAAATCTTAGGTAGAAACTTCCTTGGAGGAACCTCAAATTGTCTCACTGATTGAAAACCTCCATGAGGTCGTCAATGGGTTAGAAAAAAAGAGAAAAAAAAAAAATATCCTAGGTGAAAACCTCCTTTGAGGTGCCTAGATAGACCTACTAGTTGAAAACCTCCTTGAGGTGGCTAGTAGGCCTAGAAGAAAACAAGGAAAAGAATAAAAAAAGTCCTTGCTCCATGAATCTCTTTGATGAATGTAAGTGCTCTCCAACATCTACAAGGAACAAAAACAAGTTGCTACCAAAGAAAGAAAAAATAGCTCAAAATTAGTCAAAAGAAGTCAAATTTTGACTTTCTCCTCCTTTGCTCAAATGCTCCAACAAGGCCAAGGCCATGCCAATCCATCACCCTCATATATTTCCACCATCCACCCATCATTCTCAAGCTTTTCCATTCAGTGTGTTTTCTGTCCTAAAAAACTACAGGAAGGCTCTAATTTACTACAGGAAACAAAAATACATAAACATAAATTTATTTTTTCCATAACTTGAAAACCATGCATCCATTTTCCAAGATGTTTCATGGGGATATGCATATAAATGATGGTAAGATTCTCAAGAAATTTCAACAAATTCCAATACATGGTTTCCAAGAAATCAACCTTCAGCACCTACAACCATTTTTGAATTTTCTCAATATCCATGCATCCATTTAAAAAATTGTTTGATGGGGAGATGCGTATGGATGATGGTAACATGGCCAAGAAATTTCAACAAATTCAAATGCATGGTTTCCAAGAAAGTGGCCTCCATCCCCTTCATCCATTTTAGTTTTTTGTCAAGATTCGTGCATCCGTTGGCCAATATTGTTTTATGGGGAGGTGCATAATGATGATGGAAAAATTCTCAGAAAATTTCATGTGAATCCATTCTACCGTTTGGGAGATATGGACAAAACAAGTCTGCTACAAGAGACTGTCTTGAATTACTATAGGATCTCTATAGAAAGTTCTGAATTACTACAACATCTCTACAAGAAGGCCGAGAAGAAGCTACAAGAGGAAATATGATGGATAAATAGGTCAATAGGTCAGGTATTCTTTAGGGAAGGTTGACATAGGTCCGCCAACACCTACACATCAACAAGAAGACAACCCATCAACAAACTAAGATCAACAAAAAAGAAAAAAGTAGTCGAGAATATGTACCTAAGTTGTGATCACCACAACAACATCAACTTAGCAGTAGCATGTATGTCTCTCCAACAACCAGCAGGTAGGTACAGGTATGCAATCTTCTTGGCCTCTTCTCTTGAGCATATTATAGTTAGAAATTTGTTGTCGATGCATGAGAGATGAGATTTTATAAGTTAAGGATGGGTCAGTAGTCTCAACCACCTTCAACTAGTTAATTGCAACTCACTCCTTCACTCATGCAACGTTGAAAAGTCAAAATTATTTAGGGTGATGATTTCAAGGAAGATGGGGACACTAGTTAAGTGAAGAAATTTTTTCAAGTCACCACAGCACTCCAAGCACTCCATCCACTTCATATCCACTATCTATCAATCATTCATCCATCCCATTTCATAATTTTGAGAACAAACCCTACACTTTGTGTCACCCTGAAATTTATTGAAAAAAAAAATAGAGCATCCTCTAAATTTTCATAAACCTACATCATTTCCCATCACTCCCATATAGTTAGAAGACTCTAAAGAAAGAAGGAATGACTTCTACAGGAAGACAAAATGCTGCTACAAGAAGGAAGAAAGGAACAAATTGTGCTAAATACCAAAAAGGATAGTGCCTAAGAGAGACCTAATCAAAACAAAAAATTCCAAGGTCATTAGGCAATCATCTAGGCCACAAGAGAGAAGAAGAAGGCAACAAAAGGAAATGAGACATTCACCATCAAAACAAAACTCAAACTGCAGTGATAAAAAGACGCTTTCCAAGAGGTCTCTAATCTCTTTCTAGCTTTTTTCCAATGCCTAAAAGATGTTATAGAAATGGGAGAAAGGAATGCAAGTAAAGTTAAGGCTCTTTACTAAGCTCAGACCATCATTTATGCTCAAAACGGGTTTCCTGTAGTTTTAACAGAGTTTCCTATAGTTTTGACAAGAATTACTATAGGATGTTCTAGTTCTCATCTAAAGGCATTTTGAAGGTTTTAGAGGTGTCCAAATGGTGGAAAAAGGTAGAAGAAGGTGGATAAGGATGTGGAAGACCATACCAAACTAAAAAATGTTCAAGAACCCATCTCCAATAAGGGGAAGAAAGAAAGCTAATGTTCTTAAGAAATAATGATTTTTCTATGCACAAATATGTTTTTGGGCTTGTCCTTTCAAAATTTACAACCAATATTCTTAATGCACAAGATAAAGCCCACCAGTGCCATGAATGAGGCACAATGAGGTCACTAAGTTGCTCAGAGGATGAGCAACACTTTCAATAGAGGAGTATTATGGGCCTCTAAATTAGACATAAATTAAGGCCCATACCTTTAAATTAAACATAAATTAAGGCCTGTGATCACCCTTCAGCACATTAAACCTCTCTTTTCGCATTAGATAATGTATTTTTAACTTTAATATATTTAATAGGAAGGTTTATGAATAATTGCATATTTTTGCCTAATACTATTTATTTTTGTGGAATATTATGAGAACATTAGGTAGATTATGAATATTAGGAGGAATTAATTTAGGGACTTGCTCCATACTAAAGGAGGATAAACATTGAATAATAAATCAAAAAGATATTATGGAATGATCGCATAGATTGTGGAACTCCAATGATTGAGAAAATCTAGGAATGTGTTCCTGCCATTTAATGCAGGTTCCTAATTGGTAACTGGATCCACTAATCAATGGATTTTGGTGGGGAAATATTCCTCTTTTCATGGGGAATGATTCCTAATCATTTTTATAAGTATCAAGTCGAAATTTCCCATAAGGATGGTTTTTTATTAGCCTTCTTGTGGAGAGAACTCGTATTTCTGCAACTCCATTGTATTTTCTTGCAGGGATGTAATTGTATTGATGAAAATAATGAAGATTCATGTCATGTTCAACTTCTAAATCTTGTTCTCCTCCATAGGTCTCCAAGTTTCCTTGGGCTTGGCCATCCCAAGAGCCTCAGAGCCCTTTTTGTATCAATTTCTTTCCTTCCTTTCACTTGTTATTCACATGCATCTCTTGTTTTTAATTCTTTTTATTTTGCATTTAGTATTAATGATTTTTGGTTGTAGGATTGGGTTAAATGGTTGATGTAAGTTATTTTGCAGGATCAAAAGCATCATTTCATCCTTGAAAAAGCTTTGGAAGGTCATCATAATCATTGAGCTACTTGTATTAGTCTTCTTATTCCCAAGTCTAGATTTCTGGAACTCCTTTTTAGCAAAGAACAATAAATTTATGCTATTTTTTTATAGCATGCTAAAGAGATTCAATCAAGTTGGTTCCACTTGCAGTTGAGCACAAAAGAATTATATTTAATAACAAAATTTACCCCATTGCATTTTCACTTGATTAGGTTAGGCATTTGATAGATTTACTAGCTCATTAGTTCTCGAATTTTTTAATTTTTTTAGTAATTTAATAAATATTTCCCATGTATAGATGAATTTGAGGATGGATGTTGTTGTAGTGTTTTCTTCTCAATGATGTACGAAAATAACCCACTTAAGATCATGGATGACAAATAATCTCAACAATAGAAATGACTACTAAACATTGTAGATCTGGAACTATTGATAGAAACAAAACCTACCAAAATCCTGATCTATGCTGTAATCATAGTTAAACAGTAAAATCAAGAGTAATAACCCAAAAACATCCAATGAAAACTAGATTTGTAAAGACTGATTTTATTATAACACGTGTGAAGGGAACAAATATATGTTACCAGCCCCCCTCTATGGGATGGGTTCTTCGAAATACTCAAACATTTTCAGCTTCTGTGGAGTCTCTCTCCTGTATAATGCATAAACCCAGCAAAAATATGGTGTGCGACAATGAAAATAATCAGAGTTACAACAGTGAGTGCAACAACGAAAATAATCAAAAGTGAATAATGAATGGAAAACCCTCCTATTTATAACAAAATATTGAGTTATCCTCAGATAATGAGCAATAATAAAATATTATTGAACCCATTCCTGGAATTGCAACTTGGAATATTTTATTATATTTGTTTCGGAGGGAAAAGGTATTTAAACTTTTTTTTGAAAATAATAAATAAATAAATGATTTATTTATTATCTCAATAAATTAGTTAATAATAATAAACACAAATAAAGATTTATTTATTTACTCATAAGGGATTTAGTCAAATTTAGCAAAGAATAATAATTAATTAGTGATTAATTAATTATTCTTAGAGAAAAATATGATAAATAGATGATTTATCTGTTTATTTTTCATGATTGAGTCAAATTTGACAAGGAATAATAATAAAACAATGTTTAAATTAATTATTTCTAGAAGAAAATCAAATAAATACAGATTTATTTAATTATTCTTCATGGGTTTAACTATAAATTACTTAGAAAAGGTGGTTTATTAGGTAATTTCTCACAGTGAAAGCAATTTCTCTATGGTAAAATTGGCTTTACATGGTGTGCTTCGATCCATCTAGTAAATTAGGCTAGATGATCAATTTTTTGGTGATAATAGATGCAGACAATAATATGTGGTGCAGGCGCTTCTACATTGCAAGGAGACCTCATCTTGTTCACCTCATCCACCCATGTCGCCAAAATCCATTAAATTCTCAATCTGAATTCTTGTTTTATGAGCAAAAATTGACATTTCCATTGAGAAAATCTACCCATCTTGAATCCCATGCTTGAGTTCTAGGTAGTGTCCACCATGTTCATGCCTTATTCTTCCATTATCCACCCTTCCCAAGCTCCATTCCACCTTCTAGACCACTTCCTAAGCTTTCGGCTTCCTTTTTGTAGTAAAATAAGGGATCCTGTAGACATCCTATAGGAACTAGTATTTCCTGTAGACATCCTGTAGGAAAACCTGTAGTGGCCTATTTTGAGCATGAATTGAGAAAAATCATCACTACAAGCCAGGATTAGGTCCCTACTTTCCCTACAGGCCATCTAAACCATTCTACTCCTTTTCCTCGACACCTCTCTCCCCTGCCAAAGAACCAAGCAAGATTAGCATTTACATTTTTCAAACAAAAAGATAAAAAGGAAAAATTTATTTTATATTTATTCATGCATACAGTTGTTAACACTCTCTAGATTAGATTCCATGCTCAGATTTTAGATCATCGCATGTGATAAATATAGTTAAGTTAGGTTTCCTTTACATTTAGTTCATGATCCTTATGCTCTTGGAATATGTTTCTTTATTTGTACTTTATTTCTTGCAACAGGTTAAGGTTTCCATTTCAGTTAATTTTCTACAATTATGTTAGGGTTTGATTTCAATACATGCACTCCATTACATCATGATAGCAAAGGAAGGACACATTGTATGTTGCACATATAGTGCTGATACCTCTTAAGTTTGTACAAACCCTAGGTTGATAATTAAAAGTCGGTATAGCCTTGGGAGTTGCAGCATTCTTGTTGCAGTGTCACGGCTCATCATGTACGTGGTAAAGGAAAAGGCATTAGGTGTTTTTTGGGTGTGACAACCGATGTGGTGTGTGTACATGAAGGAAAAAGGTAGAAGCAAAGGACCTATTAAAGGATAAGTATGAATATTTTATTTTGGTTTTATTATGCATGTGATCTATGATTTTAATTTATGATGGTTGATTATTGAGCTAACGAGATGTGATATGTTTATACGTGATGATTTGGTCAAAGTTGCTAGTGTGACTTATTGTGATAGGAAGTAAATAGAATGGAAAGTGTATTTTGTTGATGGGCTACCAATGAGGTATGATGTGAGTTTAATTCAATTTATTTTAAATCTAATGGAAGTCATGTGCTTGGTATAGGAAGCATGAAAATGCTCGATTAGGTGGTTGAAATTGAATGCAAGGATTAGCAGCAGTAGCAAAAGGAATTCGAATAGGCAGTAGTATGCTCATAAATCAGTTTAGGAGTAGGGCCATTGTGGGACACTAGTGCCCAATAGTGTCCATTGATTTCCATCAGCATGATATGATCGGTATGATGGTTTTGAGGAAGGTATATTCCTTGGTTGTTTGAACTTCTAATGTGAGGAAACCTTGTTAAGGGATGGATTGCTCAAGATAGGGGATGTCGAGGAACTTTGAAGGTGAGTGACTGCATGGAAGGGGGTGATCGGATTTCCTGAAGGAATTTTTAGCCGAGAAGGGAAGTTCGGGGATGGATTTTTTTTGTCATTAGCATTTGCAGACGGAATCAAATGAACATTGGGAGTGTCCCCTGGAACAAAGAGTCAATAATATTTCACTGAGAGGACAAGTGGCATAGGATTGTTGGATTGGACATTGGATGCAGCGTTGACTTTCGTAGTCAATTATGGACTTCATGGGAAGGAAGTGAATCTTGGTACTACTTTTGAGGGTGGAAGTGTGAGCCTTTTCATTCCCTTGTTGTGGATGTAGTCCTCGTATCCTTTTATTTGTTGGTTGAGAAAATGTTTATATATGTACATATGCATATCATTGTAAATATTGTATGAAGTTGGATTTATAAAGCTCCATAGACATTGTGGTTATTTACTGGTTGAAGCATATGTGGTTATTGTAAATATTGTAATGAGTTGTGTTATAAAGCTCTAGTAAATGGTATTTTTATCATGTTTCAGTAGTGGTCATTATAAATATTACAACGATTTGTGTTATAAAGCTCCATAGGCAGTATGTTTTTTTCAATGGCCTTGTTGGTTGTAGGTGTCATTGAACACCGAGGATAGCGTTCCCCCAAGGGGGAGGGTTCTGTAACAACCTTGGTAAAAAATCCATGTAAAAATATATAAGACTGTGGTCATTGGACACGTATTCCAAGCTACATGGTGGGAAAAACATCCTAGTGGGTGTCCATTTCAGTTATTATGGCTAAAGGAAAATGGCAAAGGCTTTGGAAAGACAAACTAGCATTAATTAGCATTTTATTTGTGGAAATAATGGAAATTAGGAGAAAAGGAAGGTCAAAGGTCAAAGGTTGCATATGAGGAGGAAAATGAAGGAAAATAATGGAAAATTGAAGAAATTAGAGCCCTCCTTAATAAAAAGGCTTCTGAGGATCAGTTGACAAGATTTTGCTCAAACTTTTGTCACTTTAGATTGGAGTTCTCTCTCTATTCTCTCTCTCTCTCTCTCATTTAGACACTTAGAGTTTTCTTGGAGCACTTCATCCTTGGAAGAAGAAAATAAAAAAAATGCAAAGAGGAAGTAAAGAACAACCAAGGAAGAGCAGGATCAAGCAGCTACAATATGTTTACTTGCAGGTATCAATTCTCATGTGTGATTTCCTTGATAGATTTGGAATTCATGGTTATACATGTGTGTTCTTGGTTCCATTGTTGTCATGGGCATGGGTTTTTGCAAGTGTGATAATGTTCCTTATCCTTTCCTTTCCATTTCCGGATAGCCATGGTGATATGGGATTCTCATGTTTTTGTTGAGCTAGATTGTTGGATGGATTCGAAGCTGAGTGAGGTGGATCTCTAAATGAAAGAATGCATGGCCTAGTTATCCCTGAAATACAATATGGATTTCGGTAAATCCATTGACCTAGTGACCCCTGAACCAGACTGTGGGTTGTAGTAAAGCTAGGTATTGGATGCCACAATGGGCCTAGGATTCCCTGACCATTGAATGGAGGTATATACAGTAAATCTTAGAGGTGGTTTCCCTTGATTAGACCTAGGAACCCTTGCTAGTGAATGGCGGGATATACAATAAATCCTGGAGGGTGGTGTCTTGATTATGGCGTAGTGACCCCTAGAGAAGATTGTGGGTTGTGGTAAAGCCTAGAGACTAGGAGATAGGAAAATTCCTCATGGTTTAGGTGGAGAAATCTAGTGGCATCCATGCTTGTTTATGGCCTAGTGATCTAGTGAGGATTATAGTAAAGCTTGATTCTATTGATGAGGGTGACGTGGTTTAGCCTCGGGAAGTGTTGGTTAGTTCTTATGGTTTGAGTCTCACATTCATGCTTGGAATATGGCACAAGTGTGATTGGTTGAAGAGAGACTTGGGTCAACCAATATATGGTCGGGTGGGACATGGTAGTCCCATATCGGGTTGGATTTTTCATCCATCAATAAGAGTTTCTTTCCTTGGTATTTTATGAGGAAATGTAATAGATTCCATATGGCATTCATTACAGGGATTTTGAAATCTAAAATGGGCCTCCTGATAAAATTGTACAACTAAAATAAAATTTATAAGAACCAATAGGATCCAAGATGATGATGTCAACCAAGGGGGGTGACTCACCACTTTTGGAGTAAAAATGTAAAAATATTAAAAAATAATAAAATAATAAAACTAATTTTTCAACTTGTATTTTCAAATTATCTCCCTATGGTTTTACTCAAAATTTCGAGTGGGAGTACTCATTCGATGAAAAATTTAATTCCTCATCCAAGGAGTACCTATGTTGCATAGTTTCGATGAACCCTACTACACGAAAAATGAGAAATGCATGAAAAACATGATTGCAATCATGTTTTTCATGTATTTCTCATTTTTAAAGGGTCCATTGAATGTATGAACGATGAGTACTCCTTGGATGAGTAATCAATTTTTTCATCCAACAAGTGTTTCCACTCGACCTTTGAGTAAACCCATAAGGAGATAAGTTGAAAATATGAGTTGAAAAAATAGTTTGTTTTTTCCTCTCTAGACTTTGATGATGTAATATAACATTGTTTTATTATTTCCACTATTATTTTATAATTTCCTTAGGAGGCCCATTTTATACCTCAAAATTCCCCTAATGTATGCTTTTTGTATCCTCATTATTCATGTTTTTTATATGTTGGCTATGAATATGTTTTATGATAGTGAAAATGTATCATTTTCATCATGTTTTGATTGTGAATGAATGAGAAATGAATATATTACCTAATAGATGATAATGCAACTAATGTGATAATGAACCAATGCTTCTTAGCGATTCTCAGATAAGTATGAGACCCCTATGCTCAGATATGTTGTTTAAACTTGTAGAATGCATAATTGTGATATGCTTGAAGAAATGCCTATCATGGTTAGGCTTGGTTAGGTCATGTCCTTGATCAAGGTTTGTGTTAGAGGCTTTGTCTTAGCTTAATTTATTACCTTGGAAAGTCTCATCAACTTTTGGGCAATGGTTTGGAGACTATCCCTAAAAAAGTGGCTTAAATCTCACAGTCTCTGGCACAGAACTGGGTGAAAAATACTATAGTCACTCTCTTGTAGGAATTGTGGGAGTGACTGGACGGCCTCGGTCGCATGCATTCTAATGTCATGGGAGGGATTTTGGTTTTAATTCATTGAAAGGCTAGGTTAACTCAAGTTTTTGGCACATGGAGTGGTGGATTAGCTTATGAGGGTCCTGTAGCACCTGAGGGAGGTTTGTGAAGTGTTGGTTCATCAGTTCCACTTCCTTCACTACACATAGGGAGTTGAATCATATCATAGCAATTCTTCATCACATGTTTACCCCGGTGGATTGGTTAGCTTGGATGAAAGTGGGAGGAGGTTGTTACAAATTTAATATGCTGCCCCATTCACTAAGTAATCTTTTATGATTAACAAAAGTAACAATCAAAGTTAAAATCAAACAAATGATAGGAGGTCTCATCATGAGCCTACCTACCATGATTTACGATCTATTGAAGTGACATTACCACTTTTAGTCACTAACCTAGGGTAATGGCCTTTGGTCTTCAGGTTAAATGATAAGAGGTCTCATCAAGAGCCGACTTGTTCACCTCATTAGCTCCAGTGAATGGAATTTTCATTACCTAGTTACTACGCCAGAACAATGGCCTTCTATAGATGTCTCATAAAAAATAAAAAGAGTTATGAATATTTCCTAGTAAATGGGATACTATCATCTCAATGGGTTAAAAGGAAAGCCTGTCGAGGCTATAGATGCCTTTTGGCGATAGAGGACATGCTTAGGGTATTAAAGTAAATTTAAATATTACAATTTAAGTTTATTATTTTGTCTCCTCAAAATTAATAAGGAAAGATCGTTAGATTTATTATGGAAATTCATAAAACCCTCCTAGAAACTAATGATGTTGGTTAATCATGAGAAACTAATTATAATTTTTCATATGAGGGATACAATTTTTTTGGAAATTCAGTATTCTAATCAATTTATTTTGATTTTTCTCTCTAATGATACTCCTTACGCAAATATTGTTTTCACCCATCTATCATGCCTAAAAAAATCTCATGCCTTTACTTCACTCTCATACTCCATGTATTATAATAATCAACCTTATCATTACACCTCATGATTAATAAATGGATTAATGATTATCTCGCATGCAACAAATATCCCTTGTCCTCCATTTTTATTTTTGACGGTTATCCTACCATGCCTAATTAATTCCACCTTATATCTTAACTCTGAAAAATCTTCCAACCTATTAAAAGAGTGATTAACAACTATGATCAGCCTTCAACTATATTGGGGAGGTGAGGAGGCACTAATACATGATTTGTTAACTGAATTTCCAAAAATATCATTGCATGTTATGGTTGTTGAGTCCCTATATTTTGTGTAGTATTACTATAATTTTAATTATGTTGTTTCTAGTTACAAAATTGCTTCTTGTTGAATAACTGACAATGGGTGTTCATTCCATATGTTATGAACCTATTCAATTACAGGCTAGAGAACATGCATGCAACATTTTGGAATAAGTAGAATGGTTAGAATACTTCAAACGAATATAGGTCTTTGATTATGAAATAGAATGGAAATTCACAAAAAAATTGGATAATGGTGTAACAATGATAAAAATGAATCCAGGTATAGGTGAGTGAAGGTACAATAGAAGAAGTCAAAGGTCTTCCAACAGAGGGAGAAAAATATATGAAATGCATACTTCGCTCCAGAACGTAGCTCTCCTATTTTTTAACCCTTGTGAAGAGTTGGTTAGGAAAGAAAGGGGTATAATCCCAATTCATTACCAAAGCCATGGAAAGAAGTAGAAGGTATCATTCACTGGTATATTACCTATGATGGAAGGTATGATGTGGTGAGGGGACATCATCTTAAAGTAATGACATCTCTAAGTTGAGAGGTAACCCTAAATCTTCCTTATTTTCTAAATTCGTTGTTGCACTAGGATAAGAAGATCCAAAGGTAAAGTATTAGTTGTTAGTCATCATGGGCTTATAAAATTATTAGTTGTAAGAAGTTTGAGTTAAGCACAATAGAGTTGGGAAGGGTTCTTAGGAATTACTAACATTGGCCAAAGCATTCCTTTGGAAGATGAAACTTTGGTGACAAAAGATACCCCATAGTAAACTGTACAAACTTTAAATCCTAAAAAACTTAGTAAAGCAGATAAAATAATGGTTTATGTCTTAGTCTCACTACCCAAGAAAAGGAGAATGTAAACTAGGTTACTCAAGTTAGACCAAGGTCAAATTTCTCTAGATCCCCTTGAGTAGTTGCCAAAAGAAAATTTGACTAAAGAATTCTCCAATGCATAGAGACATAGAAGGAAACCCTTGGAGAAAAGTTGGCTCAAGACTCACTAGCCTGAAACATACAGAACATGAAATGGAAGTAGATAAAGCATTAGAAGGGTTAGAAAAAATATTGGAAACTGTGAATTTAGGAGAATAAATGACCATTGCAATAGAAGAATGTAGCTCACCCAAAAAACCCTTTTGACCAAGAGACTTCACCTAATTTTCCGGTTGCAACCTCCCACAAAAATCCTTTGGTTATTGTCATTCTAGAATCATCTAGTGATGCTGAATTTGTTTCCTTTTAGGAGAATTCTAAAGACTATGATTCTACTATATTGGATCCCTACTCTCCAAAAAAGAGGGCTCCACAGTTTCCCCATGAAGATCTAATTGGTGAAGGATGAGATGGCAATACCAATTTTCTAGTTGGACCTTAGATTGATCTTCCTGTCAATGAATTCTTAAAATATGTAGTTGATACAATACCAATGGAAGTCGGAAATTTATTTATCATCCCTTTGAAAATTGAATCTAATCAGGAGGTTACTCCTAGAAAGCTTAAGGTGATAAATTTTTTTTCCTCTACATTTGTCCTGACAACTTTGGCTAAAGCCTTTGTTCAAAAGAATAGAAGCCTAGAGCTGTGAGAGATAGTGAAAAAAGGTAAGTTCCATAAGGAAGTTGAAACATTAAGAAAATAAAACAAGATATTGCAAATGAAGGTATGGAAATTGAAAACATAGCTCCAAGGCAGTAAACAACCTCATAAGGGTCATGTGAAGAAGGCTAAGAGCAAGACAAAAGCCCACGAGACTGAAACCCAGACCGACCTCACACGTGTCTTCATTGAAGTAAGTCTCCAGAAAAATACTTCCCTTATTTCTACTGATGTAGAAACTTAGACATATTTGAATATACAAATTATTGATGTTCCTTCTATTCTCGCCAAAGTCGATACTTAAACAGATTCACCATCTATCCTTATTGAAATAGGAGTACAAACAAAAGATGTACTTGTTTATACTCCCTTAATTGTAGAGGCTACCATTAAAGTCTTTATGAAAACCATGGAAAGACAACATGAGACTATAGCGAGATACCAGATAGAAGTGGTGCCTCATAAGGAACATCATGATTTGCTTCAACAATTTAGGGCACTAGCAACAATGCAAGATGAAACTTATGCACAACTAAAAGAATTTGAGAAGAGAATATAGGATTTAAAGTTTTGCCTTAATAAGGCTATAGATAAAATAAATGAAATATTCAACATTTATTTAGGTGCCTTGGCAGGCAGGTCCCGAGCCCAAAATTATGACTTGTTTCTACTTGAGCAATATTTGTTGATAAAAATCAAAGTTTCACGACCTGGGAAACCATATGAGTTGAAAGATGGCTTGGATTTTATCACTACTCTCCATAAAAAGGACACGCACACAAATTACCTTTTGTGTGAACTATATATGTACACTTTCTTTGCTTCTATACTTACACATATTCATAATGATGTCTTACATTCAGGTTTGGAATACCTAGGAGATATAGAGACGAGGCTCTTCATGGATCCAAAAGTGAGATGGGAGGCATCATCTAATGAAATAAAAAATAGAGAACCCTCTGGCTTCCATAATTTTTAGTATTCCATGACTAGAGTATAGGACTACATCCACCTCATATTATAAAAAAGGTATCAATTGGATAGGGTGCAGGTACAAATGTCCCATGATCTGGTGCCCTCAATATTATTATAAATCTAACTATGATTTATGAGAGGCGGGTAAGTATGTAATATTTTAGGAACTCAAAAGTAGTAATGGATTTATACATAGAGGTAAAGAGTCTTATGAAGCTTACTCCTTAACCTCCTTTCATTTTAATAACTTATTTGCATGAGGTCATGCAAAAAGGTCAATTGGGGGCTGATGTTGGGCCTCATAATTGCTATAATTTTTTTACCTTATTTCCTAGTTCTTACCTTATTTTATTGAGTCTTTCTTGCATTTAAGACATGATAATATATGTAATATGGATTCTAGAATAATTTAATGTATTTCTGTTATTTTATTTCCTTTATGAACTAACTTGATCACAAAATCATTATTTACTCATGGTTGGATCCTCTTTTTGAATAAGAATTTATCGATGAGTTGGAACTTGATATTGTTCCTTGGATTGATCATAGAAGATCAGATAATTTGATGTTGTTTGCCATTTTTTGGTGAAAATAAGTTAAGGACAAGATTCTGAGTCGGTTGTACGAAAATATTAATATTTTTTGTAACTTAAAATGAGCATTCTAAGAATCTTTGAATTCTTAGGATTGTTATTTATCAAAAATAGATTTACTTTTCTACACTCATAGTATAAAGACTAGGAATTGAGCCTCAAGAGAGGTTTTTGAGTTGTAATATTTTTTATATAACTTATGAACTTGGGAATAAATTGATTGCAATTGATCCTCTGTAATTCAATTAAATATTTTATTATCAAGAGTTAATTTTCTATACCGATTTCTTTTACAAGACAGTTTGATTCCAAACGATTTGGGCCCAATATTAGAATCAATGTTTTCTTCATTTGTATCATTAAAATCATATTATGTTATTTCGGTTCAATTATTTAACTGCTTAGTTGTTTCCAATTTATAAGTACCAGTTGGTTAAGTAATTGTAAGATTGCATGTTATGTTTTAAACATAAATTATAGTCAGTTATTGTAGAGTGGATTTACTTTAGCTAATTCAGTTGGGATTGTTGTTACTTTATTGTTGTTTCTTGGAGATCATCATAGGATTATTGTTTGTGTTGCTTAAATTCCTTTCTTATCATTGTTCTCTTTCTTTTTAGTTTTTTTCCTTAGGTAACAACTCAATGTTTGATAGTCTTTCTTTGTTGTTTCCTGTAGAAAGTATTTAGGATTTGATGTTTTGAATGCTTGGGTTTGGTTAGAATCAAAGATTAATTGTGTTATGGTTTGGTTCCTTTATCATTGAAGTTTTGTTTTCTGTTATGATAATATTGATTAGTCATACCAACATTTCTCTTGCTTAAACTGTATGAATAACCTTGAAATAGAAGGAAGAGACATCGGGTTGACAATATAATGTGAATTAGCTAGTTGGTCCTTTAGGAACAACTAATTTTCTCAACAAAATATATAGTGAGAAATGAAATCTAGTAGCAACCTCATCAAGGCCTTAAACAAACAACAATGCAATCACTATTACAAATATTGTCTCACATCAAAGTCACAATGACTATGTCATATCTCTGCATAATATGAACTGACAATAAAGGGATAACCATAGGCATCCAACAATTTAAATATTTCAATTGACCATTAACACTGGAATTGAATTCAATAATGATAATCCCTATTCATTTACTAACCCTTAAATCATTGTCAATATTTTCACAACAAGAGATACATAAACATCTCAAGCATGCAATACTTAGTCTCTGCAAGATGTGAGAATACCAATAACAAAAACATATGAACAACATAAGATATGCATAATTTACACCATCATTATGTCCCTGCAACCACCACAATTAGTCACACCAAAATCTACATTACTACATTGATACTTTGCTTCATATCACTCCAATGCATTTCAATAGAGTAGCCTCTAGTTTATTTAATCCTGACATATAATCTTTGCCATATACATGACCATACTCAATGAAATCCCAAAGGACTAGCAAGATTTTTAACTTTATCAATATTGCATACACATCATATTTGCAAGTATAATTCCAAACAACAAAAAAAATGTTTGTTTTGTGCACACAACAACATCTGTCACTACAAACCCTTCTATCATAATAGAGAATAAACATACCAAATGAATCATCAATCTAAGCTTGTAAATTAATCAACAAATGTGAATATATATAAAATCTCTCTATCATTATAGTGTGCACACACCACTACCATCCTTCTCTTGCATTGGATCCTTGCATACAACATTTAATTCTTCCTCAAATAATAAATTGGCCTCACATATAGGAACACTAAACAATATTTTCCAACAACTCAATACAGCTGGAATCAATCCCTCCCATCCAATTAGATTCATTCATATAATAAAAACAAGATCAGTTAAATACCCTTGTGAGATGGACACTTATCAATAGTCATTAGACTCATAAGGAAACTCTATCACATAAGATTCTCTGCATCATATAATTAATGTTCTCCATACAAACTATCCCACAACTCTGTTACACAACTAAGGTTTTGCATATATGACAAGGCGCTAATCTCTCAAGCCTTTTTCATTCTACCAACAAACTATTCTCTGCATAATACTCTTCCAAAAACATATTGATCTCTGCAATTAATCAAGTAGCTCCTATAAAAAAAGACTTCAAAAATCTGTGTAGAAAATGTTCCCATAAGCCTTAGTCACACAATCAAATATATGTTCAATGTTTATTAAAGAGAACATTGTTATGTATGGTGTGAAAATACTAAATATATGTCCAACAAAATTCAAATGGTGTACATAGAATAAAAGGAACCTTCAGTCATTAATAGAAGAAACCTTTTCTAGTTTAAATATATGGCGTGTATTTGAATTAAACGATTAAATTACTCTAGACCGATGTATATTCAGATATAATTCATGTGCATCATTAGACAAAGAACTTACCATATTATCATATCATTAGACCTCGAGATCACTTAAACTTCGGTCACATGTGGAGATACCTATTCTAGGACAGAGCATGCCAAACTCATGTAATGCACACCAGGTTGATCGATCCCTTAGGTTTTTATATCCTTTCTTTTCTTTGTGAATATCATAGGAAAATCCGTGGGATTTTTTGATGGGATAGTTGACCATTTCATGTAGCCAATGAATCATCCTCTTCCTCAAATTCCATGGCAAAATTCTTGGTTTCACAATCTTAGTTTATGTTTTTCTTCTATAGGCATCTTTGCTAGGACGATTAATAACTCCTAAAGAGGATCCTCTCTAGGATAATATGGGCATACCAACAATGATAGGGTGATCCTCATATTGTGCATCACTGCTTCCTAGGAAGGATGGCTTAATAGAGGAAAACCCATCTCCTCTTAGCCCAAAACTTTGCCACACTCTTCCTCATTCTTTGCAACACCGATACAAGCCCCTGTATCCTCTACAACACTTCAACAAACATCTGTAGGCATCATCATCATCATAAGGCATTATATATTTAGACCTCTACCCCCATCTTGCAAATCTATTGCCAACAATATCCCCCTTTGGACTTGATGTCAAACTCCTACAAAACACAACACTATGTTGGCTAATATTTTTGATTTTTTCCCTGTAACTAAAAAAATTAACTTCGTTACAAAATATGCTTCTTACATAGACCATCGTCCCCTAGGCATATGCTAGGGCCACCAACACTTTTTCTTTTGCAATAAACCTCTTAATGATATGAAATACAACTAGAAGGCTTCATGGAGCGCATACATTGTTAGGTCCCTATACTACTAGTATAATCCTTTATTGTTATTACTACAATCCCCTTATTATATTGTTGTGCCCATGTAGTCCACATATTGTTATTATTGTGCCCCATAGAAGCCCACTATTGTTATTATTGTGCCCTTACATTATTATTGTTATGTTAGCTCTGATTATATTATGACCCCTTAGACTCCTATAATAGAAAGGAGGTCTTGTCATTTGTATCATCGACTAATTGTTCATTTGTGTAATGTAAAAGAGGTTTCCCCCTCAAAGAGGCTGAATTCTAAGGTGTTGATCTATATTTTCTGTCTTTTTGTGAGCTAGTTTCATAACATTTGGTATCAAAGCTTTGGATTCTAGGGTTTCGCTGCTCCAAATAGGTCATCGTGGTATTTCCTTTATAACCTTTTTTCTGTGATGTTTTAGAAGCAAAAGAAAAACCCAATTGCAACAAAAGCTTGCTAAACCTCAGGTCAGAATTGCAAATCTTCTTTTGCTATATTTTCGGAGATATGATCTAAGGAAGTTAGGGTTTTTGCAATCTCTAGAATTTCATCTAAAACAGGTCATTATGAAATTTTCACTATAACATTTTCGCTATGAATTTCAGAAGCTAAACAAAAAACCCATTTGAGAAGAAATCGTTCTAAACTTTGGGTATGAATTTTAGATCTTGCCTCGCTACATTTTAGGATATATGATCTGAGGAAGTTATGGATTTTGCAGACTCCCAAATTAAATCTTAAACAAGTGACCTTGGGAAAATCATCATAACTTTCTCTCTAAGCATCAAATTGAAATTTCGTAAGAAGTTAAGGAAAGAGGATGGACTTTATTTTGTTTGGGTATAATTTTCAAAACCCAAGGTTGAAACAGAGATACATGGCATTTCATACAAGTTCCCTCTACTGAAATAGTCTATAATTAGGTCATCCCGATAGATTGGGAATAAATATTTCTTCAGGAATCCAATTGTGACCAGACTTGCAAAGTTAGAAAGAGGACTCAGAGGGCTATTGCAGATCAAAATTTCATAACTTAAAGATCCGAAAGTATAGAGTTACAGTCATTTCAAAATGAGATCCTAAAATCAAGAAAAAGCAAGATGAGGAAGTTTGATGGCAAGGATCTCGTAAATTGGATACTACATATGGAGAAATATTGTGATCTACATGGTGTACCACTGCTACAAAAGGTATGTATTGCATCTAATTATTTAGAATCAAATCAATTTTTATGGTATAAAGGGCTTTTTTCTCATAAACCACTTGTCACGTGGTCAATTTTCATGGAGGAAATGATAGCACATTATGAGGATACAAAGAGAAACACCTTCTTTAGCCAATTGATAAATCTCAAACAAAAGGGTTCAATGGTATAGCACATTGAGGACTTCCAAAAATTGAATATAAGGGTAAATGATATTCCATAGAAGAAAATGGTTGATGTCTTCATAGGGACTTTAAAGGATAACCTTCAACACAAGATTCGTCTTTGGGAACCTGATTCATTGGAGAAGGCATTCAGGTTGGCAAGAAAAATTGAATGCGAAATTATGGAAACAAGGAATCCCACCACTCATGACTATAATTATGGAATTTTTTTCTCCTAGTCTTCCACAACCTACAAGGTTTACACCACAAGAGAAAAGAGAAAAAGGGCCTTTTTACAATTCTGATAGAAAATACACGAAAGGTCATAAGAGTGCTAAGAAGAAATTATTTTACTTAGAATATGAAAAGGAGGAAGAAAAGGATCAAGAAACATCAAAAGAAGAGGATATGCACTAGTAACCCACCCCATAGAAAGAAGAAATGAATCTGACCATATCTTGTAAAGCATTGGAAAGAATTACCACTCCTCAAACTCTCAAGATAGAAGGACATATTAAAAATAAAAAGGTTCAGGAAGTGAAAGATCACATCAAGAAAGAAGAAATGAATCCGACCATATCTTGTAATGCATTGGCTGAAATTACCACTCCTCAAACTATCAATATAGAAGGACATATCAAGAAGAAAAATGTTGAAGAAATGAAAGATCACAACGAGTGTCAAGAAATGAATCCGACCATATATTGTAATGCACTGGAAGAAATTACCACTCCTCAAACTATCAAGATAGAAGGACATATGAAGAAGAAAAAGGTAATAGTGTTGATTGATTTGGGTAGTACCCATAATTTTATTCATTATAAGATAGCCAAGGAATTTAATTGCTTCCTATATCCAGCACTAGAGTTTCAAGTGATGGTTGCAAGTGGAGGAACCATAAATTGCTCTTGAAAGTGCCATAATATCAAGCTATCCATGGGAGAATATGTATTGAATAGACCAATTCTTTCCATTCCAATGGGTGGTGCTGATCTTTTACTATGAGTCCAATGGATACGATCTTTCGGTACGATAGCTTTTAATTTTCAAGAAATTTTCTTGAAATTTTTTTGGGAAGGAAAGGAAGTTGAATTGAGGGGTATCAAAGGGAAACTGGGAAAGATAATAAACTCTAACAGCATGTCAAAGCTTCTAAATAAAGAACAACAGGGCATAATTGCACAATGATGTTCACTAGAGGATCCCACATCGAAATCATGTATTTCTCTAGATCTCCAAAACGTTTTGGACAATCATTCCAAGGTATTTGAGACTCCCAAAGGCATCCCACCTATTCCTGATCATGATCATGATATTCATTTGATTCTAGGAAGTGTTCCTCCATGTTGGGTTGTGTTATATTCTTTCCACGACTAGCCCACGTAGTTAACAGGGGGATTAGAAGGGGGGCAAAGCCCCCACTTTATTGCAACGATTGCATAGCAAGGGAAGTCATAGGGGGTTTGAGGGGTGCAGATAACCCCACTCTATGGGGTCTAGGGCAGTGCCCTAGAAAATTTTGGTTTTGGACCCTATGTCAGGTTGGGTGGACATACCTATGGTTTTGTGCATGGTTTTCGCACATGGTTTTCGACACGATGGTTTTGGGCCCATGGTTTTAGATGCGATGGTTTTCAGTCCATGGTATTAGATGCTTCAGCATGTATAAATATGTATTGTAACATTGAAAGGAACATAATGAAAAATAAAGCTGGTAGTCCCAGTTTTGGGATCTAGGGGAAAATCTCTGTGTATATGTGTTTTATGTGTTTTGCTCTCGCATTTTTTATTTTCTGTGTTTTAGAATTTGTATGCAAGTAATTTCTGTATGCAACTAAAACCTACATTTAGTATCAGAGTTGTTTTGGCTTTAAGGGGACGCCTTTGTTGCTCAAGGGTTTCGCTCGAGCATGTGGTAGACCCTGTTCAGTGGGAGATCTGCGGAATCGATTCTGGTGGTAAAAGAAGATGGCAAGTAGTGGAAAGATAAAGATCGAAAGATTTAATGGTCAGAGTTTTGAGTTGTGGAAACTCAAGATGGAGGATCTGTTGGTGGATAAAGATTAGTGAATCATGATATATCTGGGTATTAAACCAACGAGACTATTCGATGAAGAATGGAAGAAGTTAGATCGAAAGGCAAAGAGCACAACATGATTGTGTGTCTTAGATTAAGTATTGCTGAATGTATCAGGGGAAGCTACGCCTAAGGCTTTATGGGACAAGTTAGCAACTTTATAGCAATCTAAGTCTCTGGTGAATAAATTGTTCCTACGGAAAAAAGTTGTATAACCTTAGGATGAAAGACGAAGACTCGATGACAGAGCATCTAAATGCATTTAATACTGTGATAAGTCAATTATTGCCTATTGATATCAAAATTTCATATGAAGATAAGTGCATTAGTTTGTTGTGTTCTCTATCAGACTCATGGGATAGTTTGGTTATTGCAATAAGTAGCAATGCAATTGCCTTGCAGTTTGATGATATAGTCTCATCCTTGTTGACAAAGGAGATGAGATAGAAAAATATGGAGAGCCAGAATCATGATGCCTTGTCTATACAAAGACAATCCCAAAATAGAAACAAAAATAAGTCATCAAGTGGGAGATCTAAATCTAGAGGAAGATCTAAATCTCCAGGAAAACCTGTTAAGGTGGTGTGTTGGAAATGCGGAAAGGAAGGGCACTACAAAAGGGATTGTAAATCTAAAGCTCTTGAAAAAGGAAAGGGATCTAATGATGCTCCTTCTGCAGAGGCGAAAACCACCTTAGATGAAGGTGGGGATGAGTACTTGGCTTCTTCAGGTACACTTGTAGATCATGAGGCATGGTTGATTGACTCAGGTGCATCCTTTCACTTCACTCCCCATAGAGAGTGGTTCTACGAGTATGAGAAATGTGATGGTGTTTATGTCTTCTTAGGGGATGATAGGAAGGCTAGAATAGTTGGTCGTGGAAAAGTAAAGATGAAGCTGCAAGGTGGAAAGGTTAGAACACTTCTAGGTGTTCTGCATATCCCTGCATTAGCTAGAAATTTGATTTCTATAAGCAAGTTGGATGATGCAGGTGTAAAAACAGTGTTTGAGAAGGATACCTACAAGATGATTCAGGGAGCACTAATATTGATGTAGGGAGTTTGGATTGGAACTCTTTACAAACTGTAAGGCAGTACTATTGTTGATGGGTGTACAGTTTTGTGGTTCCTATAAGTGGAGTAGAAAATCTAGTGGTCTCTGGAGATAAGACCATGTTGTGGCATCAAAGACTTGGACATATTGGAGAGAAAGGCCTTCGAATACTTCATGGTAAAGGTATGGTAGAAGGTATGAGTAATAGCTCTCTGGATTTTGATTTCTGTGAAAATTGTGTATACGAGAGGCAGAATCGGGTGAGTTTCCCCTCTGGTGGTAAGAGGGCGAAACAGATATTAGATCTTGTGCACAATGATGTGTTTGGACCTATGAAGGTTCCATCACTGATTAAGTCTGTGTACTATGTATCATTTATAGATGACTTCTCAAGGAATACATAGATATATTTCCTTAAGAAGAAATATGAAGTCTTTGACAAGTTTAAAGAATTTAAGGCTCTGGTGGAAAACTAAACAGAGAAGAAGATAAAGGTGCTGAGGACAGATAACAGTGGAGAGTTTTGCAGGAAATAATTTGAAGAATTCTATAAAAAGTGTGGTATAGCATGGAAAAATACTAATCCATATACACCTCAGCGAAATGGAGTTACAGAAAGAATGAACAAGACATTAATGGAAAGGGCAAGGAGCATGCTTAGTGGTACCAGGTTAGGACATGAATTTTGGGCAGAGACCGTGGAGATAGCATGTTACTTGGTCAATAGATCACCTTCATCAGTGTTGGAGGATAAGACTCACAAGAGGTATGGACTGGTAAGAAACCCTCTCTTTCACATCTGAGGGTATTTGGATGTGATGCATATGTACATGTTCCAAAGGAGAAATGAACCAAGTTGGATAGTAAATTTGAAAAGTTCATCTTTATTGGGTATAAGGATGGTTTAAAGGGTTATAAGCTTTGGAACCCAGTAACAAGGAAGGTTGTGTACAGTCGAGATGTGGTGTTCAGAGAGATGAAAGATGTTATAAACATGAAGTCCAACCAAAGGAACCTGTGAAGATATAGTTTGAACTAAAGGAGGAAGAATTGGACTTCCTACAGCAGAGGAGAATCAAAAGATGAAGAGCCATAAACTCTGGGTGTGAGAGATTAGTTCGGGAGAAAGAAGGGCAGCCAAAAAGGTTAGTCCATCTGCTTTTCTGTTCAAATTTTCTTTTATAATTACTGATGATATCCCAGAACTATGAAGGAAGCAGTATAATTCGAGGATGGAAAACTCTGGAAGGGCCATGGTTATGGAAATGGCATCTTTGCACAAAAATTAGGCTTGGGATCTGGTGGAGTTGCCGGCTGGAAGGAAACCCATTGGCAGCAAATGGTGTTCAAGAAGAAGACAAATGCAGAAGGGAAGGTGGAGAAATACAAAGCTCGGTTGGTAGCAAAAGGTTATTCCCAGGTGCCCAGAATTGATTTTGGTGATATTTTTTCTCATGTTGCCATGGTAACTTCTATTAGATTACTTTTATCTGTTGCTGTTGCTTTTGATTTGAGGTAGAACAGATGGATGTGAAGACAACATTTCTTCACGGGGATTTGGAAGAGGAAATCTACATGAAGCAACCTGAAGGCTTTGCGGTGAAGGGTACGAAAGAACTGGTATGCAAGTTAAAGTAGTCTCTTTATGGGTTAAAACAGTCACCAAGGATGTGGTATCAAAAATTTGATACATTTATACGGGAACTTGGCTTCACCAGAAGAAAAACAGATCACTGTATGTATTTTAAATTAATTGGTGACCGTGTTATTTATCTAGTCTTGTATGTGGATGATATGTTGCTGGTTGGAAATGACAAAGAAATTATCCAGGATTTCAAGACCCAATTGTCCTCCAAATTCGACATGAAATATCTCGGTGCTGCAAACTATATTTTGGGCATGGAAATTAAAAGAGATCGGGAAAAGAGGAAGATCTAGTTAAACCAGAGGAAGTATGTCGAGACAATACTGCAGAGGTTTAATATGCAGGATAATAAACCGGTGAAGGTTCCTATTCCTGTAGGTGTGAAGTTATCTACTGAACAGTGTCCCAAGACACAAGAAGAGGAAGAGGACATGTCCCCTGTTCCATATGCAAGTGCAGTCAGTAGCTTGATGTATGTAATGGTTTGTACTAGACCAAACATTGCACATGAAGTGGGAGTATTGAGAAGGTTTATGTTGAAACCAGGGAAGGAGCACTGGATAGCAGTGAAGCGGGTTTTCCGGTATTTGCGTGGCACTTGTGATTATGGTTTGTGCTAACAAGGAAGACCAGGATTGGACAGAGTGTTGGGTATTCGTGGCTTTGTTGATGCAGACTGGGCTGGAGATCTGGATCAGAGAAGATCTACAAGTGGGTATGTGTTTAACCTATTTGGAGGTGCAGTCAGTTGGATGAGTAAGAAACAATCTGTAGTGGCACTATCAACTACAAAGACAGAATACATGGCAGCCACTCATGCAAG